>JANBXA010000007.1:149032500-149040000 GCA_030556225.1 Cricetiscus sungorus
CAGCCCTCAAATACATTATTTAAAAGCTGCACACACGTTTTCCCTGCCTTTTCTCCTTTGTCTACTTGTACGTTTGAGCTTCAAATTATATCACCTGGTGGGAACTGGCCCTGAGCTCACCTGCCAGCCCGGCATGCCCCTGTTTGGGGGGAATCTATTCTCTGCAGGCCCTGTTTGGGCACGTGCAACACTAACCACACCACAGGATGATTATCAGTTTCCTTGTCCCCTACCCCTTTACTTCCATTGACCCGTGAATCCCTCAAAATAAGCAGCCGTGCTTCAGGGCCCTTCTGAGGGACAGGGAGGAGACAGCGGCCGCAGCCACTCTCTTGGCCCCAGGGTAGAGCCAAGATCATGTAGCTTTTGCGGATCCCATTTCCCACATGCAGCTGGGATAGAATGGAAGCCTCTGGAAAAATAACAGAATCAGTGTCTGGGCACGAAGAAAGTAATAATTGTGCCCTGGTAATTGTGCAGGCTTTACAACCACAGGGCTCTCTGTGGACACTGTGTCAGCGGAACTCTCATTTCAGTGCTACAGCATTACAGCTCTACAGCGTTACAGCGCTACAGCATTACAGCGTTACAGCGCTACAGTGTTATAGCGTTACAGCGCTACAGCGCTACAGCGCTACAGAGCTACAGTGTTACAGCGTTACAGTGTTACAGCGTTATAGCACTATAATGTTACAGTGTTACAGCACTACAGCGTTACAGCACTATAGCATTACAGCGTTAAAGCGCTACAGCGTTACAGCGCTACAGCGCTACAGCAAACACCGCAAGGTGAGCACACAGGTCTTATGGTAATTCTCATTTCCCGGAGGAAGCAAGGCCCAAGAGCAAGGATCCTCCAAGCGGAGCACTGGGCCAGTGTGCTTGGAACTGGGGCTTGAACCCTGTTCTCTTTGCACTCACAGTGACGGAACCGTCGTGAAGCAGAATGCAGCAGGCGAAGATGCTGCCACCATCTGTCCCCAGGACCAGAGGACGTGTGTTACTGTTAGCCCATTTCTTTTAAAACTCACAGAAAAATATTAAAAACATTATAGACAAAATTAATTTGGCTTTTCTGAAAATGGTGCTAGATCAACGGTCATTCTTTAGAATGAAAAAAGAAGGAAATTCTCTAGGTGAGAAACCTGGAACACAATACAGTTCAGTCTTTTAATTCCTCAAAATCTCCTTTTCTGTCCACTGTCTTATCCACCCAACCAAAAATTGATTTAAGCTTTTACTTCATAAAGAAAATCAAAGCAAATCAGGGGACCAAGGGCCAATGATGAGGGGAAGGTAGGAAACAAAATACCACCTTTTCTCTGATATGCAGAGTCTGTCTTATACACACACGCACACACACAATACACTCACACATACACACACACACAATACACACACACAATACACACACACAATACACACACACATACACTCACACATACATGTGTGTACACACATACACTCACACATACATGTGTGTACACACATACACTAATACACACATGTGTGTGCACACACATAAACATACATACACACATACACTCACACACACACACATGCACACACATATGACATTAAAGCAATAGGGAACTGTGTGCAGGAAGGAAAAAGAGAGACAGATGTGAGCAGGGGACCATGGTATTCATGTCTAGAAATGTCCTGAAGAATCCATTAATTTGTATGCTAACGAAAAACTTAGAAAAAAAAAAAAAAGGTGGATTCTGGTATGAGCTTACTAACCACCAGGCATTGTTCTAAGCACTGAGTAAATGTTTAGCTCATTTATTTGTGTATTTTCTGTATATGGATGCTTTGTCTGCTTGTACATCTGTGCATAAGAAGAGGGCATTAGGTCTACAGTTATAGTTGCAAGCTACCATGTGAGACCTGGAAATTGAACTCAGGTCCTCTGGAAGAACAGCCAGCAGCACTCTTACCACTAAGCCATCTCTCCAGGGGGCATTTAGTTCATTTATATAAAGATAAGTAATGCAGGGTAGGCACCATACCTGATAACATTTCTTCAGTAGAAGATCTTGAAGAAAAAAACCAACCTCAACAAGAGAATCCTTATTTACTTTTTTTTTTTTTCAGACTCAGAACTTTCTCAGAACCCGCACAGCTTGGACTCGGACTGGGTGGATGGGGTGATTGACACACAATCAATCGTAAAGACCAGAGTTTCATCCCAGGGCCGACATGAAAACATGGGGGTGCTAGCACATGCCTCATGATGAGAAGGCAGAGACAGGAAGATCTCTAGGCTCACAGGCAGCCCCAGAATCCAAGGAGAGACTCTCTCCTGGGTGAGTAACTCCTGAGAACACCCGGAAGTTGTCTCATGCACTCATAGGTAACTGCACACGCATGTGCACACACACACGCACACACACACATGCACACGCGCACGCACACACACGCGTGCGCGCGTGCCACATACCAGGTCCCCTCTCTGCTGTCTCCTAAGATGCCCCTTCCCTGAGCCCCTCTCTGCTGTCTCCTAAGATGCCCCTTCCCTGAGCCCCTCCTTTCTGCCCATGTCTCATTTCTTCCCGCTTGCTGCACCCTGGCCCCTCGTTACCAAAGACAGCTTTCCTGAGTTCCAGGTACACACAGGTCCTCACTCCCTACCCTCCAGCCCCCACTCAACTATGGCTCTTTGCAACTGGTTTTACTGTTCAAGGGCTGGCCAGGCCCCATGGGGTGTGCTCTTCTCCCCAAAGCTTGGCCTGGCCTGCTCATCTCTGTGACAATAGAAGAAGGGAGGAAAGGAGGTGGTTATATTTAAGCTACAGACTACACTGACAAATGCAGTTGAGTGTGCACAGAAGGATTTCACAGGAAACAGGCAGCTAGGTGGTAGGTATCCAGGGGTGAGAGAGAGTGTTTTGTGTCACTAAGTCAAGCTCTAGGGACAAATCAGTGGACAAGATGAGCACACTCTATTTTCCTTTGCACCGTCTGGGTTTTTCCATATGTTCATTCTTCTTTCAAAATCAAAATAACCATCTTAAAAAATAAAATAGGGAACAGAAGAAAGACGCACCCACACTATGGAACGCCATGCACTTGTTCCAAAGAAGGGAACAGAGAGTTAAAGTTTCATAGAAGAGAAAGTTCAAATCGTAAAACTGTATGCTATGTTATTTGCTCGGAGTATAAAGTGTACATCTGTGTTTCCATAAGTGAATGCAAACATAAGAAGAAATGCCTGGAAAGGTGTGTGTCATTGAGAGAGTGATAGGACATGTGAGAATTGTACTTTTAACACTATTTTATATGTTTATGTCATTTCAAATGATTATGTACAAAAATGAAATAACATATTAGACTTAAAAAGGGCCAGAGGCCGTAGCTGGTCCCAGACAGCTGCCATTCTTTGGTCTTTGATGGACACCTCAGCCCCAGCTTTGAATGAGCACCCCAAGCTTCTCCTCCTGGAAAGTAAGCAAGCCTGCTGGCTTTGGAACCCCAAAAACTCGGTACCTGAAGATAAGGTAGAGGCGTCAGCAAGGCTGGTGTGGGTGGGAGGGCCATGGATGCTGGAACAAAAAAACTGTTGATGCTGTCACCCGGGCCCTTGCTCCAGGAAGCAACAATGAAAAGATACTGGCAACTTTGACAGGGAGGAAATTGCTTTCTTCTGTAGAAAGGAGGGGTTCTGTGTAGAGGATAAAAAGCCACTTGCCCTGACAAAATGTTTAATTAGAAGATAGGCCAAGGAGCAGTGGGAGGGGTGCTGCTTGCCAAGGATCCTGGGGACCGTGTGCACATACATTGTCCTCTGAGTCCTGCGGTCAAGGGCTGGATAACCACGGAAGAAGCCGTGTGGGAACAATTACTATCAGGGCTGTCTTGGCCCCAGAAAACCCCTGAAGCTGCCAGGACCTTAGTTTACTCCTGTCTAACCTAGGACAGCAATCACCGCCTCACTAGGGGTAGAGAGGACAAGGTGAGTTCCCAGCATGGCGCCGAATAGCTGCTCACTGCTTAGTGACCTGTGGATGAAGTCAGTGCGGTTAGCACAGGCAGTTTGCACTGTGCTGAGGACATGGGCTCTAGGGCCAAAGCCCCTATTCGAGATTCCTGGGTTCCTTACTTAGTAGCTCTGGGCTTGGGCAACCCCTTGAACTCTGTACCTTGGTTTATCAGTCAGCAAAGTGAAGATGATGCTATTATTTCATTCACCTCATAGGCCCCATTGCTAAGATTAATAGGAGCAACACCCATCACTTGTGCCTGGACCACAGTGGTCATCATTTGGTACACAGTAATCCTATCACGTGTTTAATGGTGATAAACATAAGAAAGTATGTCAGGGAAATTTGGGCTTTCTGTTCTCACGGGACATTCTCTAGCTGTCCACTCCTGTTATGTTGGGAGTGAGACAGAACAGAACATCCCTTCCTTCTATAGCCAGACAAGAGAAGGCAGGGAGGGACGAGGTCTCCCTTCTCATCCTCGGCTACTCCACTGCAGTGTTGAGACTCAAGACTCGTTTTCCCAGGACAAGCACTTTTGTCTCTAGATGTGGCTTTTAGACACATTGGCCAGCCAGAAACACAGACTGAGCTCCCCCCCTTGCTGTCCAACCCTGGGTCGCCCCAAGCAGATGGAGGGAGGCAGCCATGGGGCCTCTTGAACCATGGGGCTTCTTAAACAGCATTTGCTGGCCAAGCTAAGAAGTCCAAAATCTGTTCGTCCCCCTGTGTTGATACCACTCAAACTTGGACTCAGCCATATTTAGGAATCACACACTGTCTGTCAGGGGGTATCCTGTCACTAAGAGCTAGAAGCAGATGTTACGGGAGTGGGCCATCAGAAAGGCCACACTGAGACTAGTATGTAGCTCATCTAACATGTACCAGGTCCTGGGTTTTACCCTCAGCACCACGTGACACGTGGCAGGCACTGTGGCACATGCCTGTAATCCCAACACTATCCAGGTAGAAAAGCATCCTCAGATACATAGTGAGTTTCAGCCAACCTGGGCTATGTGAGACCCTGTCTCAAGACAGGGGGAGGGGTACACCATTCATCACGCTTCTCAGATATCACATCTAAAGTGTCAATTTCCATGGCAAAAGCTACCTGCCTCAGCCATCTCCTCGGTCATCATAAACTGTCAGCACCTTGAAGATGTGGACAGTGCCCACATGATGGAGGCAGTGTGTGTACTGGGGTGTGTGAATGGGGTGGGAAATGGACAGGTCCCTATACAGCAGGTGGAAATGAATAAAGCTTGGGACAATTGAGCAATCACTATATACAGGTGTGCACCAGGCCGCTCCTGCCTAGGAATGTGTACTACGGAAAGAACTGAGAACGTGGACAAGGATTTTACAACAGGATCTTTACTATGACATTGTTGACAGCAGACATTTTCATTGTTTACAGCAAGAAAAGCTATTTGGAAGCATTTAGATGTCTATTCTTGAGAGGTGGGTTAAATGAATTGTGTCGCAACAATATAGTAGCATATTATGCATCCACTAGAATACTGTTAAAGAATACTCATTGACCTGGAAGGGTGTTCAGGATGCTGTGGGGTGGTTGATAAGTCTGTACAGTGATGGGAGATGTTATTCTGTATATATGTTTCTCATACTGGTTAATAAAGCCCTGTGGCCAATAAGAAACAAGATAGGCGGGGCTAGGAGACGAGGAGGAAGAGAGAGGAAGTTGGTTGGAGTCAAGATGTAGCCCGGGAAGGAGCTGGACGCCTGCCGCGCGGCTCCCCGATAAGACGACCACGTGGAAATACTTAGATAAGTAGAAATGGGTTAATAATTAAGGCAGAGCTAGCCCATAAACAGTAATGGTAACTGGCCAACAGGATTGTGTCAAATACAGAGTCTCTGAGTGTTATTTGGGGCACATGTGGTTGCAGGACAAAAAAATAGTTTTTAGAAACAAGGGAACAGAGACTTCTTGGTAGCAGCATTTTCTTGATTGGATTTGTTTTGCTGTAGACAGAGATTTGGGCTGCTCCTTTAAGGGAAGTATCCAAAATTAGCATAAGCGGCAAAAAGCCGCCTGGCTTTTAAAGAGCTCTGCTAACAATTCATTGGTGTGTACAAGAGCTGCAATGAAGGTTTACACTATGTTTTAAAAAATACGCTGGCTTGGGAGAGAAAAACAAACAGGATACAATGGTTTAAAAAAGAAAAAAGAAAATAAAATGAATGGGTATGGTGGCATACGCCATTAATCCCAACACTGGGGAGACAGAGGCAAGCAGATCTCTGTGATTTCAAAGTGAACCTGGTATGCAGAGGAAATTCCAGGACAGATAAAAGTTGCACAGAGAAACCCTGTCTCAAAATAGAAGTAGAAGAAATAGAGTAATAAAAAAGCCACGTAAAGATGGAAAACACAGAGAAATTTTGGATACTATACGCGCTTCTGTTGTCTTTAAATTATTTGATTGCTGAGAAAATAATAACTACTGATAAAAGAAAAGCTGCTGGATTAATTCAATTTATATATTTTAAAAATGCTTTGACTCCAATATTTAAGCCTAAGGACAAGTTACTGGGGAAAAAGATTTCTATTTTTGTTTCCACAGAAAATGAAAAACTATGGATTTCTTCCAGACTTATGTGGTTTGATCATGCCAGACCCCCTGAAACAGCTCCCCAGGTGATCCAGCATTCAAAGCAGTTGAGACAAAGCCTTGCAGACTACTGCTAAGATTTCTGTGTCTTCTTTGGACCCCCATGACAGCGCCCTCTACCAGCAGGAAATAGTTTGGAAAGAACGACGCCCAAATTCCCAAATATTGTTTATAAATGTTTGTTTTCATTTAAATGGGCTTGGTTATAAATGGCTATAACCACAAACAATCTTTTTAAAGGTAAAAAGGGAATTATGGTATAGATATGAATACTTTGCTTTGGAGTGGATTTTCATTTGTTGATACAATTTAAGGTCAATTTTATGATATGTATATTTCTCCTCTTTTTTAGGTATTGTGTTTATATAGCTTATTTAGAAATGTAATGTATAATTTAGTACAGATTATAGAGAGTTACCTTGATAATTAAAACTTGGTGTTAAGTTAGTTAGGATTTCTAGATATGCAGAGATGTATTTGAGATGAATAGGCATTCTTCAAACCTTTCAAAGACCTACAGAATATGGCATTTAAAATGGTTTAGGGATTTTCTTGACAATGAGGCACAACTGCTCCTGGTAACACCACCTACAGAAGAAAGGAAGATGGACATCAAAGAAACACATTATGGAGTTTGCTTCTAATATGGCAAGACTAGCCATTTGGGCAAGGTACTGCTCTTCTGGACTGTTTGACTTTATGTTGTAGAAACTGGACATGCAGGACCCACAAAAAGATGACTGCTGATGCAAGATAGACATTGCTACAGGGTTCCTGCTTCATGGAAGAGGCTGCCAGACAGCCAGACAGTCTACAGGACACAGAGAAAAGTTTTCTACTTTGTTGAGGAGTCTGGACACACACTATGGCCTATGGGCTGA
>JANBXA010000007.1:149045000-149195000 GCA_030556225.1 Cricetiscus sungorus
TGGGAACTGTACACCCCATTCACTGCTGCTTTACCTCTTCCCCACAGATTCTGACATGTTACATTTTAATACATCAGCTCAGCACATTCTTAACTTTCCTTGTGGCTTCTTTCTTCAATCATTGAGTGCATAGGAGTGTGCTACTTAGTTTGTAAACGTGACGATTTTTGTTGTGTTTCTATCAATGACTTTTAGCTACATTCTATGATACCTGAAGAATATACTGTTAAGACTTCAATATTTTGTATTTGTTGAGGTCCAGGACACACTCTATACTGATATATTCTGTGACCACTTGAAATCAAAGAGTAGTCTGCTGAGGTTGGATAGGATGTTGGATTAATGTCAGTTAGATCCTGGTGGTGGTGGTGGCATCCATTCTTCTCTGTCCTTTACTGTCAGGTATTGAGGCAGCGTCATCAAAAACTTCATAGTCTCCTAACTACAACTAAGGGTTTCCTTATTTCTCTTCCCATTGGCTTCACACATTTTTCAGGTCTGCTGTTCAGAAAAAAATTCATTTAGGACCACTACATCTTCCTTGTATTCGCCGTTTATCATTGTAACACTTCACTCTTTTTCGCTAGTGGTTTCTTTTTTATTGTTTGGATTTGGGATTTTTTAAAAAATAATTTATTGAGCGCATTGGAAGGTAATAGCGCAAAAACAGTCTAAAGGGCCGTGTTTGTAATCTGCTTTGGCAATCTCTGTTAAAAGATTGATGAATTAGACCAAATATTGATACATCAGGCTTAAGTCTCATGTTTTGAGCTTTCGTCTTAGTTAGGGTTTCTATTGCTGTGAAGAGACACCATGACCACGGCAACTCTTACAAAGGGAAACATTTACTGAGACTGGCTTACACTTTCAGAGGTTCAGTCCATTATCAATGTGTCAAGGAGCATGGCGTTGTGCAGGCAGACATGGTGGCGCTACATCTTGCTCAGAAGACAACAGGAAAATGGACTGTCATAATAGGCGGTATCTTGAGCAAAAGAGACCGCAAAGCTGGCTCAACAATGACACACTTCCTCTAACAAGACCACACCCATTTCAACAAGGCCACGCCTCCTAATAGAGCCACGCCTAATAGAGCCACGCCTCCTAATAGAGCCACGCCTCCTAATAGAGCCACGCCTCCTAATAGAGCCACGCCTCCTAATAGTGCCACTCCCTATGGGGTTATGGGGGGCCAATTACACTCAAACTACCACAGCTTTGTTTTC
This sequence comes from Cricetiscus sungorus, assembly GCA_030556225.1. Taxonomy (NCBI): domain Eukaryota; kingdom Metazoa; phylum Chordata; class Mammalia; order Rodentia; family Cricetidae; genus Cricetiscus; species Cricetiscus sungorus. Next base: position 149,046,227 of record JANBXA010000007.1, read on the forward strand.
TGTTCTTTTCCTTTTTCCTCCTTCCCCACGGGTTACTTTACTATATTTCAATCTCTCCATATTATTTGTATTATGAGTATTTTATGTATTGACTCATTTATTGGGCGCACATGTGCCACGGCGTGATTTGTAGGCTAGATGGGGGTTCCAGGCGCTCTGACTCGGTCATCAGGCCTGGCAGCCAGCACCCCCATTGGCAGAGCTGGCTTGCTAATCCCTGTCGTGATGGTCTGTCTGTACAGATTCTTAACAAGGTTTTAGGATTGTAATATAAACGTAACAGTCTACCGATATGATTTTATCAACTTCTACATCAATGCCCTCGCTTTTCTTTACTCTCTCTCTCATTCATAATCATCTCAGGCATCTCCTCCTCAATCTAGAGCCAGGCCAGGCAGTTCACTAATACTTACTTTCAGTGTGAAACAGAATTTAGAAAGTTCTGGAGAAGAGACTTGTGTACCTACACTAATGTTGCCTGCTGTGTCCTTTCTTCCTTCCTGGAGCTTGAGTTTCCTTTGGAATGTTTTTCCCCTTTTCACAGTTAGCAAACGTTTAAAGCCATTCTTTGGGCGTGGCTGCTGGAGACAAAGTCTGAGTTTTCTTTACCTGGGCATGTTTTGATTCCTTCCCTTTATTCCTGAAGGATGTTTTCACTGGGGATTCGGGTTTCGGGAAAACTTTCTTCACTTGAAGAAGTTTGTGGCCTTTCTTGCTGGCCTCCAGTGGGTTCGGGTGACAAGTAGGTTGTCATGCAACTTACTCTCGCATAAAGATCAAACACCGTTGCTTTCTGGCTGCTTTCTAGATATTTTTCTTTGGATTTAATCTTCAGAATTTTATTTGTGGTGGATGTTGGCACAGATCTCTGTGGACGAGGGTTGTGTGGCATTTCACTTGTTACTATCGTCATCTCTGTGGCCATCACCAGCAAAGGGCAGCTTTTCAAGAGGAAAGCTCCGTTTGGGCTGACGATTTGAGGGACAGACCTCAGTGATGAGGGGAAGGCAAGGCTGTGGTGGGGCTTGCTCACACCTCAGCTCACTAGGAAGGCCTTCCCCAAAGAGACCAACTTCTTCCAAGCAGGTCCCACCTGCAAGAGTTGCGTTACCTCCTAAACCAGCATACTAACTGGAGACCGAGGGTTTAAACAAGCCATCTCGTGGGGGACATTCTACATCCAAAGTAGAGTTCATTCAACTGCCGCCGCCTCCTTCGCTCCTTCATATTTATTTTATCTTTTTAATTACGTGTGCCTGTGTGTGAGTCCGTGCACATAGGTGCAGACAGCCACGGAGTACAGAAGAAGGTGTGAGATGCCCGGGAGCTGGGGTTACAGACGGTTGTGAGCCACCTGATGTGAAGATCCCGTCCCGAACTGAACTCAGGTCCTCTGGACGAGCAGTCAGCATTCCTAACCACTGAGACATCTATCCAGCCACCTCTACTTAGTTTCTGAGGCGCGGTCTTTCACCAAACTTTAAGCTCACTGATTGGACGAGACTAGCAGGCCAGCAAGGCCCGGGATCCTCCTGGTTCTTCTCCCGGGTGCCCTCCCCGGTGCCACCGTTGGCTTTTTACGTGTCCCTTATGCTTGTGTGGCCAACACTGTATCATCCGGGACACCTCCTCGTCCTTGTCTCTTCCTGTGGTTTTTAAGCCTCCCCCTCCCTCTCTTCTCTTTTTCTGTGCCTATCAAGCTCTGATGATGTTTTCTTCAGCCATTTTCTCCCAGTTGTCCAGTTTAGGTCATTTTTCTTATGTCTGTTCTCTGCGCTCGGCTTCCTTCTCCACACCCCCTGCCCCATTCTGTTTTTAGACCCATCCACAAAACTTTTTCTTTTTTAATTATCATACCTTTTATTTAAAAAAAAATCCCATTTGGCTCTTTGTATTTTCTACTTCTTTACTACTTTTCCATGTGTTTCCAACAATGAAACACCTCCTTTTTTTTTGTAGCTATTTCCTCTTATCTGGGTACTGGCATCTGCTTTTTAAACTGACAAATAAAATATTCGTGTACAGTGATAGGTTGAAACACGCTAAATTCCTAAATTAAGTGAAACAATACGTGTGTCACTCATATAATTTTCTCCTGTGGCCAGGACATTAACTCTCCTCTCAGAAATTTACAAATATACACTGCATTGAAATTAACTGTGATTACTGTATTGTACAATACAGCTCTTGAATCTTCTGTTCTAAGTCAAGTTTGATTACTTAACCAACATCTTCCCTAATTCTCCCTTTCTCCACATGTGTTGACCCCTTCCTCCTTACATCAAGAGCTTCCTGGTTCTTGGGAGAATGAATGGTTTATATACTGGTACTTGGGCATTTCCCTGATATAGTCTAAAGCCTTGATTCGTATTTAACACCCCTGTTTCAAATGGCTTTTTCTGATATCATTATGGCAGAGAAATGGGAAAGAAATGTTATTACAAAGCAAAGATCAGAGTTCAACTTCTCTTTCTGGCTTCTGTTGACATCTAGAGAAGATACTTAGTTAAACAGTGAAAGGGTAGGAGAGGACCCCTGTGTGGGAGAGGACCACCATGTGTGGGAGAGGACCACTATGGCTTCTGGGGAAGGAGTTCATCACTTAGTTTTCAAATGTCTTGTCTTGAGGGATGGTGGCGGCACACCTTTAATCCCAGCATTCAGGAGGCAGAGGCAGGTGGATTTCTGAGTTTAAGTTCAGCCTGGGCTACAGATCAAGTTCCAGGACTCTAGAAAAACCACATCTGGGAGGGGAGTCTTGGCTCACCCCCTCTCTCTCTCTCTCTCTCTCTTGTGTGTGTGTGTGTGTGTGTGTGTGTGTGTGTGTGTGTGTGTGTGTACGTATTCATGTATTCATGCGTGTGAATGCAGGAATGCATGAGGCGTTCACATCACAGCCTCAGATATTGGCCCGTGACAGTTTTGTTGTTTTTCATTGAGTATGCAGTCTAGCTGGCTCTAAAGGTTCCTGTCTCCATCTCTCTGTCCAGCTTTAGGTGGGTTCTGGGGATTTGAACTTAGGTCCCTACACTTGAACAGCAAGTGTTTTACCCACGGATCTATCTCCCCAGCCCAAGCTTGAAGGTCCTGGCTCCCGTTCTGTCTTCTCTGACATCACTCTGGTAGAGGTGTTGTTAGAAGCCAGCGTTCCAAGTGGAGAATGGGTGGGATCACAGGTTTTCTGTAGTGTTTGGCTTAAGGGAAGTGGTTATTACAGCAAAGCTGTCTGTTTGGGTAGGCTGTCCCTGGTCATTTGGCCTTTTTTGGGTCTATAATTCCTCTTTTGCCTGGGATGCTAGCTTCCTTAGATCCATGACTAGAATATAGAAGGCAAAAAATAAATTCAGTGTCCCTGCTCTGCCTCAAGCTCCCTCGTTAGCGTGCATCGCTCTCTCCCTTCTGGGATGTCTTATGTGTGTTTTATGTGTGGTGTCCACGGTTGGAAGAACAGATAAGGGGACGTTCACCTTATGTCCCTGTCCATTTGTTTGCCTTTTAGACCAAGCACGGTCACACTGCAACGTCATCATTTCCAGTTTTCAGTCTAAGTCATCATCATCTCTAAGTCCCAGAAGTCTCTTGCCAAGAGAGTGTCTCCAGATGTTTGAGTCAGTCCTTCCAGGGGGATGATGAGGCCTAAATGGTTTGAGCGCCCTTCTGGGAAAATCCGCTATCATTGTAAAATTAACCCCATGAAACGGTGTTACATCTTGAAAGCTCAGAGGGAGAAGACAGCATTCCCCTCACAATGGTTGCCTTGAAAACGCCACCACGACCAGCTGCTGGGTCTTGCCAAACCTCTAACCAGTGCCTGATAATGTGCCCCATCTTAATTATCCCCACACAACACTTCATGTTCTAGGGTTGATCTCCTGGACACACAGCCTAAATGCCTACCGGGGTTCTTTTTTACCAGAGTTCAATCAGAAACAAGCCTCTGGCTATTGTCAGTGAAGGAGGGTTTCCTTGGTGTCCCTGGAACCAGACTCTCTCAGAGATTTCCTGTATAATGCACTTTGAAGGGAACATGGAACCACTCTGGCTGGTTTCGCCTCCAGCCCTGATGGAGACAGGCTTTCTCTCAGAATATCCACTAGGAAGGGTGTTAGTACCTGACTCCTTGTTAAGACAACAGTAACATAACCCATCCATGGAAAGCATCCTGATGACATGGTTTTCTTCAGCAGTGCGAGGCAGCCGTTTCTCTGGCTCTGAACTCTGTGGTTGGGGGGACTGCAAACCCTGTGAAGGCTTCTCCGTTGGTTCCTAGGTTGTCCTTAAATTCATCCTCACGTTGAACAAGCATGGGCAAAACGTGGCCTTTTGCTATCAGGCAAAATATGGTCTTTATTGCACTATTGTTTCAGCCACTTGGGGATTTGGAGGAGGGTTGGGGGGGGGTGGTTAATGGAGACAGATGGCCAATGCAATTATCACGAGAAAAACAGGTTTGTCCTTCAAAAATGACAGCAGCAGTGGGCTCTCGATGGCAGGTGAAATTTGAAAGAGGATTAGGAAAGGATCACGAGCAGAAAAAGCACAGGTGCATCCAGGGTTCGGTGGTGATGGGGGAGGGGCTTTAACGTCTGAATGACACCTTTCCCACCTCAGTCCCCTTTGTACCCAGGGAACTTGACAATGGTCAGTACCGGTGGGCTTTGGGTCACAGAAAATCTTGAGGGGAAAGGGAGGGTGGGTGTGGAAGCTTCTCCTCCATCCTTGAAGAGAAAAGGTAACCTGAAGATGATGTGTCCAGCGTGTTTGGTAAAACAGGTGTCCATTTGTGTCTGAAGAGAAGGCAGGAAACCCACAACACTCAACGTGCTGCCCAGCCTGTGAGCTGTGCTGTCCATCCACTTCAGAACCCTGGGATAGGCAGCGAAAAGCATCTTTAGCCTCTAGGGACGGCAGTGCAGCCAAGGCCAGAGTTCCCACTTGAGCTGGTGGCAGAACTGTGAATGGAATTGAACATCTGGCCCAACCTGGAGAGCTGCAATGACCTGCCCCAAGTGTTAGCGGATCACGGCTGAGCTCACAGCTCCTGCAGTGGGGTCCACTTGGGCCCCTGCCATTGTCCCTTCCAGCCCTTTCCTTTATTTATTTCCTTTCCTCTAACAGATGTGACCGATGATTTAGTCTTCTCCTCAAAGCCCTTAAGGTAGGGCCTAATCCTGTGTTCAGCAAAGGGACTTCCTATGAGGGTGGAGGCCGTAGTCGCAGGACACAACAGCCCTGCTCTCCCTGCTACCCAGCCTGTAAGGGACTTCACGGAGTTAGGGACGAAGTGATAACAACTGCGTACTAAGTGCCTCATCTACAGTAAGCATGGCGCTAAGCAGTTTATAGGCGTGATGCGTCTGGGTCAAGGCGTGTTTTGGAGCTGCACAGGTAGGCTCAGTGGGTAAGTCACTCGCCATGCAAGTGCAAGGCCTGATTTCGGATCCCCAGCACTCATGGGAAGCCAAGCAGACAGGCACTCAGCTATGACCCCAGCACTTCCAGTGAGAGGGAAAATGGAGACAGGAGGGCATCAAACAAGAGACACCCGAGGTTGTCCTCAGCGCATTCCCAAGGGCATGCCATGGTGTGTGCACACCTGTGTGCACACACAATACACACCTGCGCGCACACAATACACATCTAAACACACACACATACACACCTGTGCACACACAATACACATCTAAGCACACACACAATACACACCTGCGCACACACACATACACACCTGCACACACACAATACACATCTAAGCACACACATATACACACCTGTGCACACACAATACACATACCTGCACACACACACACACACATACACATCTGGGCACACACACATACACACCTGTGCACACACACACATACACATCTAAACACAATACACATCTAAGCACACACATATACACACCTGTGAACACACAATACACATACCTGCACACACACACACACACATACACATCTGGGCACACACACATACACACCTGTGCACACACACACATACACATCTAAACACACACACACCTGCACACACACACACACACCTACCTACACAATACACATCTAAACACACACACGCATACACACCTATACACACACACACCTGCACACACACACATATACCACATGTACAGAGACATAAAGATTTTTTTTAAAGGAAATTTATATTTAGTCAATGCCCATTTCTTTGTCTATAGGGGAGTGATGTTTATAACTCATGGAACAATTTTAAGAAGGACACAAACTGTTCGTGGAGAATAGGGCCTGGAATAGCATTAGCATTACATGAATATCAGCTACTACAAGTATAGGTCTCCCCTTCTCAAGCCCCAGATTTCATGTATGCTAGACAGCTACACCACCACCAGCCTGAATTACAGCATCTTTAAAACAATGTGGGTCCAGAGGGGTGGTGTAGCCTGTAATCCCAGTACTAGGAAGGCAGGAGAATTAAGAATTTGATACCAGTCTGGGATACATGGTGAGAACCTGTTTCAAAAACAAAGCAAAACAGAATGGCATTCGCTTATTCTGCACTCAAAGGTGTTCATGCACAAAAGATGTAAGGTTAAAATTCACAGTGCAAAAAGACATCTGTTGTGAAATATCATTTTAAGATGTATTACATTTGCTTATGCTGTGGAGTTTGCTTAATGATGCAAAGATGTGTTGCATTCTTTTATGTTGCATTTGTTTAGCTTGGTGAAGTTGTGTTACTTTGCCTGCCAAAAACACCTGATTGGTCTCAGTAAAGAGCTGAATGGCCAATAGTGAGGCAGGAGAGAGGATAGGCAGGGCTGGCAGGCAGAGAGAATAAACAAGGAGAAATTTGGGAGAGGAAAGAGAAAAGGAGGAGGAGGAGAGAGGACATCAGGGGCCAGTCACCCAGCTACACAGCAAGCTACAGAATAAGAAGTAAAGGAAGGCATACAGAATAGAGAAAGATAAAAAGCCCAGAGGCAAAAGGTAGACAGGATAGTTTAAGTTAAGAAAAGTTGTCTAGAAATAAGCCAAGCTAAGGTCAGGCACTCATAAGAAAGAATAAACCTCCGTGTATTTATTTGGAAGCTGGGTGTCTGGCCTTCCAAAGAGCCAAAGAGTTATAAAACAAAAACAAACAAAAAACAACTACAGGCATTTTTCTTACATCAGTTCAACACAATGTTTAATACCGCGTAGTTCTTGCAGGCTGTTGAAGAGGGACCCAGTACATGAGGAAGACGTCGACCCTAGCCTCTCTCTCCCTTTGAAACTATCTCCTTAGTCCATCTGCAGTAACGATGAGGTTAAATGTCACAGGTCTGGAGCAGGCTCCTGCATCTGTATGCGAACATGTTATTGTCATGTGCCTGCCTGTCTGGGATGGGTGGTTTTAAAGTGTAGTTATATGGAAACAGCCTCTGATTATGCTCCTGACTTTTGCGGGCACGTTATAATTTCTGGCAGTTGTTTTGACGTGACTCTCGGGCACTTGGGCCTTTGTGCATTGGGTGAGTCATGACTTTCCTTAATTTATTCTGAGGCTGGGGTGTGGCTCTTCAGTGAAGGATTTGCTCACAGCGTGTGAGGCCCTGAGTTCAATCACCAGCTCAGGAAAAAGGGTTTTGTTTTGTTTTGTTTTTTTAGCTTTTCTGATATATCATGTACTATGTCTTTGTAATGCTGAGGTAAATGTGACACGTGATGTAATATGCCTTGCTACTATGGAAGTATACAAACAGTCAGTTAAAAATAAGAAGAGGAAAAGGGAAAATGTGGACAGACCCTTCCTCCTCCTCTTTTGTGACTGACCATTCCTGTGACGTGTGAGAAAACGCAGTAAATCCTACTTTAGATCCACTTAGAGCTTTTTTGTCTGAGGGACGCAGTAAACAAGGGACCTGTCTTTAGTGCCATGTGTGTGCTCTGTGTGTGTCCCTATTCCTAAAATGAGCCTGGCACATGGCAGACTCGAAATGTCTGATGGCATGAATCAACACGTATGCAGAATGCATGTCGATGAGTCTCTTACCCTGGGTAAGCACACTGACTTCAGAGCCCAGTAGTTTTGTTACCCATGAGCACTGTTGCTTTGGGTCAGGAAAGGGAGGTCAAGAACAATTTGTAAAACTTCAGGGCCGTAGGAAAAAGAAGACAGAGATGGGGAGAAAGGGGGGGGAGAGGAGTGGGAGGAAAGGGGGTAGATGATGAGGAGGAGGCAGCTATGACTTCTTACAGAGGAGCATAGTGGCTTGTGCCTGAGTCCCAGCATTTGGGAAGCTGAGGCAGGAGGATTATGACAAATCAAGGCCAGACTGGCTTACAGAGTGAGTCCCAAGCCAGTCTGGCCTACAGAGTAAGACCCTGTTTCAAAAACATCTACTAACATAAGCTGCGCGGTGGCGCACGCCTTGATCCCAGCACTCAGCAGGCAGAGGCAGGCGATCTCTGTGAGTTTGAGGCCACGCTGGTCTGAGAGAGTCTCCGCGCCTGTGGCCTTGTGTCTTAAGCCTCCACATCTAGAAGACTTCTTCTCCCACTGCTCTCTCTTTCAACAAAACACCCGGTGAGCCAGGCCTTACCTCAGCAGTTCTGGAGAATGTGACAGGGGCTCACAAGTCCAATACTAGGCTGTAGAGTGAGCTGAGGACAACCTGTGTAGCTTACAGAGTCTCTAAAATAGAGAAGTAAAGCAGGGTTGAGGATACAGCTCCGTGGGAGGAGAGTGCTTACTCAGCATGTGTGACTCTCCAGGTTCGGCTCCCTGAAAGAACAAAGCAAGAAGCAATGGAAGTAAGGCAGTCTGGGCTGAGATGCCAGTCTCCGTGACTGTCTAGGACTTTACCAGCTTTGTGTGGTCTCGCTGTTCTTCTCATGCTCGGCCAAGGCCTGTTGGGCAGTGACATTCCAGGCTGTAATTAACGACATGGGGAATGTGGGAGTGGAGGGGGCCTTGTCTAATGAAACCCTGCTACCTCAAGTGAGGACAGCGAGACCCCAGGGGGTGGCATTGTCCCAAACCACACCTGGTGCCCTGGAGGAAACGGCTCCCCACCCAGACGCTCCTGCTCCCATCCTTCCATCACTGTTGTTTCTGATTTCCCCAAAAACAGCCTGGGACTCTCAGCCTGATACATCCTGACATGTGCGCTAACGTGTCAGTTTCCAGTCTCCCTTTGTACAAGGCAAACGTGCTTCTTTCCGCTTTGTAGATGGAAACACAGAAGTTAAGTGACTTATGCAAGGTCACTAAGCTGGTGACTAGGAAGAAGACTCCACCCGACCTGCCAGCTTCCACTCCCAGTTACCGATATTACATCATTAGATCTTTGTTACCTCCGTTTGCAGCATAGGCCACGTTTTATTGCAAATATCCACAGAAAGAACCACGTTTAAGCTAATGTTAATTGCTGATACCTCACTGCAAAAATGTGGAATCTTTGACAGAATTTTTTTTTAATGTGCATGTCTGTGCATGCCCATGAATGTGCAAGATGCATGTATGCTACATGTCTGTGCGGAGGCCAGAAGATGACCTCGAGTGTCATCCCCAGGAACACCATCCATCCTCTTGGGAACAGATCTATGGTAGGCTTGGACCTCGCCAGTGAGGCTGGACAAGCTGGCAAGCAAGGGCTCACTCTCATCTCTGCCTCCCCAAAGAGATTACAAGTGCACACGCCACCGTATTGCACACAGATTTCAAGTGCACACGCCACCGTATTGCACACAGATTTCAAGTGCACACGCCACATGTGCACTCCGGGGCTCACACTCAGCTGCTCGTGCTTTCAAAGCAAGCACTTTTACTAAGCTGTGCTCCCCCACTTTCAGTTCATCTCTCTCCCACCACCCGCCGTTTTCCTGTGAACATGGCATGAATGTGTGTGGGCACGTGTGCATAGGCACTTGTGTGGGCACGTGTAGAAGCCTTAGGTTGATCTCGGGAACCATCCTCAATCTCCTATGGAATTTGTTAAGGCAGGGACCCTCAAACCACCCCAGAGCTTGCTAGTCTCACTAGCCCTCACAGGGAATCCTGTGTCCCTGCCTTTCCAGGCTGGAATTGCAGGTGGGCCATCATACCCACGGGCCGTGTTATATGAGTTCTGGGGATCTGAACTCCTGTCACTGAGCCACCTCTCCAGGCCATGAATATGGGATATTAATAGCCAGGCATGGTAGCACACGCCTTTAATCCCAGCACTCAGGAGGTGGAAGCAGGGGGATATCTGAGAGTTCAAGACCAACATGGCCTACAGAGCGAGTTTAAGGACAGCCAGGGCTACATAGAGAGACCCTGTCTCAAATGTTCCCCCAATATAGACTATTAAAGAGACACCCTAGAGCATGCCAATGTGGGAGAGGCTCCATGGGTTCCCAGTTTTGCCCTAGGCCACATCTTGATTGTCTGGTAATTAGAAGAAAAAACAAAATAAAAACCAACCTTCTACGTGGGGCATCTTATTACAGAGGACTCCCATCTTGTCCCCAGATCTGTTATAGAACAATAAGGACAGAGGGCAGTGGAGCCTCTGTACTTTTTGGTAAGGGAGCCTCAACCATCTGGCTTCAATGGGTTTCTGGCTTCTCCACAAAGACATCATTTAAGTATTTAAACTTTAATGTGAGTGGTACAGACTGTCAAATGCCTCATCTTGCCACGCTGGAGCTGCAAAGCCATTCTGGCCAGGCAGGAAAGCACATCCATTACTTTGGGACCTGTGACCAAGCGAGGCCCTGCTTTGTGGCATTCACGTTCTGTAGTTAAGGGCAGGGACCAGAGGACAAAGTGTCCTTCTCGTCCTTCATGAGCTCACGCCCAGTGAGTCCTGTACATGTTGGGCACTGGGTAGAAGGAGCTTGGAGCTTGACTGGGCCAGGCAGGAAGAAAAAGAGCAAAAGTAACCCTGGGGGCAGGGACCCCAGTGAGCTTCCATATAGGGCAGAAACTACTCGTCCTATGCCCGTAGCTGAGTGTGTCTGTGCTGGGGGGTGAGCGTTGAGAGCATGCCACTTGGCAGACCGCTACAGAGACCAGCTCCAGAGGGTCACTTACCCCATGTAAACCAGTAGAGGGTGCAGAGACTTGTAGTTGTCCTTGCTCCTGTCATTTTGCAAGAGTATTCGGGTCCCTCACCGTCTATTTCACTGACTCTTCTTAACAGTAAAAGGCAAAGTTAAGACTTCAAAAGAGGAGGATCTGGCTCAGGTCACTGCCAGGTGGTTAATTTTCAAAGGAAGATATACTCTGAGTATGAAAAGCATGGCTAGGGAAGTTCTTCAGATTATGACTCAGGTAACAGAGCAAGGGGCAGAAGATCTCTTGATGGTGTTTATGAAGAATGGGTACAAAGACCACAGGGCAAAGAGCAGGGAGGGCCCTAACTGAGACATTCTGTCCAGGTACAAGGAAAAGTCAGAGGCTGGAGTGGCAGCCTTAGGCAGAAAAGGCTAGGGAGGGGAGATGGATGAGGGAGGAAAACAGGGTTAAAGAGTCCAAGAGAGCCCAAGTGGTCCAGGAGGTAGAGCATCCCTCCAGTGCAAGACTGGGAGTCTCAGTGGCATCTCTTCCACTGCCTTCTCAGTAATTTGCCAGCCTCTGTGTACATAAAGGCATAATTACAGGCAAAACATCTCCTTTGAAGTAAGCGTATAGAATGTCTAGGGGAAGAGGAATAAATAGAGAACAATCTCACTTTAATATGTAAACGAGTTTGATAGGAAAAAAAAATACTACTAAACAAATAAATAAGCCCAATGAACAGGAGTTGGGAAAACGGGAGCCAGGCTGAGCAGGGAGCCCACCATCCCAGGCCCACCAGAGTGTGCTAGCTGAACTCCTTAGGCGGTTGGTTCTGCCTTTGTTCCCCAGCTCACACACCTTCCTTTCAGCGTGGCTGCATCCACACACCTACCTGTTCTCTGCAGATATTCTCAGCAAGTTTCAAAATTGGCCTGCTTACTTCTGGAATCAAAGCCCGGGAGAGAGGAGGGGTTCCAAAGGGCTTGAATGGTTCCTCCTGGGAAGCAAAGCTGAGCTTGCAACCCCCAATCCTGGATGCCTGTCCTGTGATATAACCCCTGAAATACCACTCTTTCTGCAGGGGCCAAACTTTATTAGAGACTCTGTTAATTGGGGGGTTGGGAGGGGGATGAGAGAGAGAGAGCAAGGCGATGCTAATATGATTTAACACTTGATGGGCTCTGAAAAAAAAATAAGGAAGGGGCTTCAGGCTTTAGCTTGGCAATTCATTGTTCCACATACATGCTATCGAAAAGAATATATGCAACTAAACTTTTTGCAAGGCTGTGGGGGCACAATCGCACAAAGGCCTTTGAAACAAAGGGGCATTTCTCCTGCCTCCACCGAGTGTCATTGCCTGGTGCTAAGAACTCACATAATAACGAAAAACAATGCCCTCCGACGGGGGGAAAACCTGATTTGGCACCAGCAGTGGTGTTTTCCATGGGAATGACGTTGGGGGCCTCGGCTGACTGTGGGAATAGTGCAAATCAGCACTTTTTTGTAGATTTTCTTGAAGCCATTGTTTATTTTGGCTTTGGTCAGATCCGTAGCCCCGCTTGAAGATTCCCACTGGGTTTTCTAAAGCCCACAGACCTATGAGAGATGGAACAGGAATAAATAAATAATTACAGAACCCTTCCCCAACCCCAGCACTCACATGGGGTGTGTCTGTCTCAGTGGGTGTATACATACACACATGTGGTTTGCAGCACCGTATATATGCAACCCATTCCACACCACTAAGGAATTAAAGAGAAACTCTGGATTAGCTGGTTCACTGTCATCTTTCATTCGGGGAAAAGGAGACCAGAGCTGTCTTTAAAAAGTGTCAGTTTTTGCAAAACGGCGCTGAATAAAACTTGTTGGGAATTGTACCTACACAAGGCTTTCCTAAGTTCCTAGATGCTTGTGGACATTTACACATGAACAGTTCAGAATCAGAAGATTCTTAGAGAAACACAGAAAAGTTAGTAATTGAGCTGGTGATGACGTAGGAACAGTTAGCTCACAGCTCTTCAGAAGGTCCTCCCTTTACTCTGGCCAAAGGGTGCAGAGTTCAAGCATGCAAAATCTGTCACAAGATGAAAACGGTAACAAGGAATATGTGGACAATTGCTATATTATGATACAAAAGATGAATGCATTTATCTCTAATTGCCAGATACTGCCTGTTCCTGTCATAGAAGCAAGTTGGTACATATTTAAGTCTTTTTTTTTTTTTTAAAGTATGTGCATGTATGGTACACATACATCCATGGTATAGACACAGGCACTCGTGGAGATGAGACAACTTGTGTGTGAGTTTCCTCTTCTTCCATTATGTGGATTCCAAGGACTGAAGGCAGCCACTAAGTTTGCCCGGAAGTGGCTTTACTGGCTGAGCTGTCTCACTTGGTTACACACACACACACACACACACACACACACACGCACGCACGCACGCACGCACGCACGCACGCACACACACACACACACATACATATACACACATATATGTATATGTAAGATTTCATTCTATGTGCATGTGAATGTGTACACGAATGTATATATGTGCACCACATGTTGCAGGCACCTGAGGAGGCCATGTTGGATCCCTTGGCACTGGAGTCCAGAGGAATCGTGAGATGCCTGACGTGGGTGCCGTCCTCTGCAAGATCAGCAAGTGCTCCTAGCTGCAGAACTCTCTCTCTCTCTCTCTCTCTCTCTCTCTCTCTCTCTCTCTCTCTCTCTCTCTCTGCCTAGCCCCTGGCCTATATTTTTAAAATTCATTTATTAAAATTTTCTGTATGTGCGGGTGTTTTGCCTGCATGTGTGTCTATGTACCGCATTGGTGTCTGGTGTGTGCCCTGTCTTCTGTCTCCCCTGGGACTTGAGTTACAGGTGTTTGTGAGCCACCATGTGGGGGTTGGGAATTGAACCTGGGTCCTCTGGAAGAGCAACCAGTGCTCTTAACTGCTGAACTGCCTCTTCCTGATTTATTTATTTATTTTCAATGTGTGTATGTGTTCCTGGGGTTGAAACCCAGGACTTTGTGTAAGCTGAAAAGCTAGCGTTGACATTTACAACATTTTTCAGAGTAGCAAAGGCTTTCCTATGGGCTGCATGCCAGGGGTGTGCATACAGGCTTTGCAAATGTTAAAGAAAGAATATTTTACAAAAAAAATCCTTATTTAAAGAGTTACCATTTTCAGTCTTTGTGACAAATGTATATGGAAGTATTTGGGGCTGGTGATGACAAGACACAACTCCAGTGGGCAGCATTCTCTGGTTCTCTGGGTAAGTGTTTCCCCCACAGAACAAGACCAGGTCCTCTTACAAGGTGAAAGAAAGTTTTGGATGGGTTTGTTTTGAGATGTTTTCCAGTGAAGTGCAGTAAACTCTTGTTTACCTCATCCATTCTGACTTAGATTCAAGTTAAGTCAGCAAAGGGGACCTAGCTTCCAGCTGAAAAGGGACTCACAAAGGTGTTACCCTTGTAGCCCAGCGTGACAACACTTGCCCAGCATGCACAGAGCTTTGATCTTCAGCAACAAAACAAAACAAACTTCTTAATACGGCCCAGGAAGCGCGGTGTAGTTTTAACTTAGTCCATCCACCCAAGCATCTTCTCGCCCAAGCATCTTCTCGGAGGTTTCAGGGATGTGGGAATTTGGCTCAAGATGGCTGAGAGGATTTGCCCAGTCTGTATGTAACAAACCTGGGACTCCCTGCGTCTTTACCCGGCTGCAGGACACTTCTCGGCTCCTGCGGTGCCTCCCACACACCTGTCAGGCCTGGTGGCTCACACAGCCTTGAAGCCGGGTAGGGATAAGGGTATAGGGGTGTGGGAGCGGGGGAGTGTCCGGCTGCTGTGAGGTGGTTCCCAGCTTACCACTTCTGTCTTTGGAACACTGTCACATAAAAGGGAGCCCGTTGTGGAGATACCCTATTGTGAGCTTTGCACAGCTGGACTGAGGAGTGTGGAGAGGTGCTCACATCTCCTCCCCTTCCTGGAAAATAACTTTGCATTTGAAGGGGTTGCAAAGGAGTGGGTAATCTGTAACCCGGAGAGGGCAGATTTCATCTGGCTGTGTGAAGGTATACACAGGTGTGTGTGTGCGTGTGTGTGTGTGTGTGTGTGTGTGTGTGTGTGTGTGTGTGTGTGTGTACGTGCGCGCGCGCGCGTGTGCGCGCGTTCTCGCGCGTGCGCATTCATGTGAAAAATGTTTGTGTTGTTGGGAGGAGTTTCTAGTTACAGGTGCTGTTTCGATTCTCCCACTCAGGATTGGGCTTTTATTGTTTGATTTTGAAACAAAGTCTTAATATTTAGCTCAGGCAAGGTTTGAACTAGCAATCTTCCTGTCCCAATCTACCGAGAATTGGGCTCTTATTTAATATTAGTAATTTTTTAAAAAGCCCCAGAAGCTGTCATTTATTGGGGTCTTACTGTGTGCCAAGCATTGTGCTGAATTATTTTACTGGAAAGAAAACTGTTTGAATGAGGGTGCACCCAGAGACACCCGAGTATTTTTTCCATTCGTGTTAAAAGTATGTGGTGCTATCTACGCAGCTAGAATTTGGGGAGAGACCGGGAGGGGTGCTGGGATCGGCAGGGGCGGGCCCTACCTCCCTAGACGCCTCTATTTATTTTGACCGGTCAGATGGCGACAGACTCGCACTAGGACCCAGGCGCCACAGCGCCTCCGTCTGTCCTGTAGGTTCATTCAATCTCCCATACACACAGACCCACACAGCGAGAGCGACACACTCACACTCACAACTGCACGCAGCGAGGCTCGGCCAGCCAGGCCCGCTCCCTGCCCGGGCGCTTCTCGGCTCCGCAGGCCGGCTCTCCCAGGGGCCCGCAGCTCGGCCGGCCGAGCAGCCCCGGACAGGACCGGCTCGCCGGACCCCGGAGCCTCCATGGGCAAACGCGGGCGGCCGCGCAAGGAGGCGCGCTGCGAGGGCTCGGGGCTGGTCCCCGTCGCGCCCCCGGCCGTGCCCCCGGCCGCAGCCGCGCCCCAGCCCCCGGCGCAGCCCGAGGAGCCGGCGGGGGCCAAGCCCCGGTGCCCCTTCTCGGACATTTTCAACACCAGCGAGAACTCGATGGAGAAGCACATCAACACTTTTCTGCAGAACGTGCAGATTCTGCTCGAGGCAGCCAGCTACCTG
Source organism: Cricetiscus sungorus (assembly GCA_030556225.1). Lineage (NCBI taxonomy): Eukaryota > Metazoa > Chordata > Mammalia > Rodentia > Cricetidae > Cricetiscus > Cricetiscus sungorus. The sequence continues at coordinate 149,062,382 of JANBXA010000007.1, forward strand.
GAGCAGATCGAGAAAGAAAACAAAAGTAAGTTTGGGGGCCCCGGCTGCTTGCCCGAGTCCAGCTCTTTCTTCCTCGCCCCCCTTGAGCGACCCCTGTCGCCTGCTCTGCTCGCCCCCCCCCAACACACACACACACACACACACACACACACACACACACACACACACACACACACACACACGAACCCTGGCAGTAAAGCCGATGACACCGGAGAAAGGACACGCACGCACGCACAAAGCTGCTAAAGATGTAACAAAGACAGCGAGGGGGAGAGGGGGCCGCCGGTGCCTCGTCTGTGGGTCTCCAGCAGGCCCGGAGGACGGCCTGGCCGAGGAGCGGGGAGTGTTGTTGTTTGCTGACAACTGAGCTGCGAGGCTGCGAGCTGAGCTCCTCTCTCCGAGGTCGCCTTTCTTCCCTTTTTTTTTTTTTTTTTTTTTCTTTTCTTTCCGGAGCCTTCTCGGGCAGACAAGTGTTATTATTTTTATTTTTATTTATTTATTTTTGTCGCTCGTTTCCAGGGTTGGGTGGGGATTAGAAGCTGAAAGTTGGAAACGGTAAGCAGAGCTCGGGGCTTCCAGAAAGAAAACACAGACACACAGTACAACAATAACAACCACCGCCAAACAGCTCTCCACGCCGTGGGCCCTGGCTCCGGCTCTTCCTCCTGCCTACTCTTCGTTTTGCTTCCCTTCCCGCAGCAGGACTGGGCTCTGGCCATCGTGTCTAGGGACACGGTTCCCCTGTGCCTCCTTGGCCCTGGGATGCCACGGCCTCTGGTCCCCTCGAAGAGGCAGGCCGGTGGAACCGGGCAGCGCCAGCAGCTCTCGCTGGACCTGCGTGCGGTGCAGAGCGCGCTGGGTGTGGGGGAGACTTGGCGAGGGGATGTGGCTAAAAGCAAACTTCGGGATTCCACAGAAACAATAGTTGGGGAAGGAGGTGTGGGCTGTTGTGTTCGTTTTCTTTATTTTCTGAGCAACGCACAGGGCGAGCAAGGCAAACGCCTTATTGGGTACCGTGCCCCCCCCCCCCGTGGAGACCGATGCTAGGAACCCCACCCCGGACCGGCTTCCTTTCTGTGTTTGTTTCATTTTTGTCCCTGCCAGCCGGGGCCCCCAACTCTCGCCAGGCATTCGACTTGGCACCCTAAGGGGAGCACGCGTGTGCTGTGCTGCGTCTCCAGCACCGTCCTCAGAATAATAGCTGTGAGAAGGAAGACCGGGCTGAGAGGGGAGGGGGGCACTCAGAGAGGAGAAAACCGAGATGTGTAATCTGCCGGAACAAGTAGGGAGATCAATGAAAAAGCGAGAGAGCTGATTGCAACGTGTCAGATCCTGCAAGACCCCCCCCCCAACCATCAAAACACAAAACACCTTCACCAAATACACCGGGGCCTTTAAGGTTAAAGTAACCGAGTGCTGGCGGCGCAATTGTGGGGACTGGGTAAGACCAAAACAAGATCTGTGCCGGGAGGTCGGTGGTGCGATCTTTTCTTTCTCTGGTCGCCTCTCTGCTCCGAGTGCCTGCCTGGCTGTCGAGAGGCACATCGCAGTCAGGCTGTGTAGCCGAGTCGCCGAGCGATTATTCACTGGGGAGTGTGTGTGTGTGTGTGTGTGTGTGTGTGTGTGTGTGTGTGTGTGCGTGCGTGCGTGCGTGTGTGTGTGTGTGTGTGGTGCATTCGTCTGGAGAATAGTTTCTGAAAAGCCCTGGCTAGTGGGGAGCTGGGTGAAGAGGTGGTTTTGTTTGGTGTGTTTGCTTTTGTTGCAGGGGGAGGGGCGCGATTTCTTTAGTCGTCCCCCTCCCGGATCCCCTGTCGCTGGAGTCTGTCCCGCGGCGCCGACTCTCACTCGGGGGGTGCAACCAAAGAGGGCACCTTGGCAATGTTCAGCGAGCCTCGTCGCCCCCCCTTCTCGCAGTGAGATTTATTAGGAGGTGGCCAGAGATTCCCCAGCGCCTGGTGCCCCTCGTTTCATACCCGCAGACAATCGGAGACCTAACCCCCCCCCCCCCGCCCTGGCCGCCTCCACCTCCTTGTTTACCCCGTGTCGGGGCTCCGGCGTGGCCACCAGTCACGTAAGCACAGAGCCGGGCGCGCCCGGCTGGGCTGCCCCGCGCGGGGCGGGCCCGCGGCGGCCGGGCCAGGGCCCCGGAGGCCGGTACAGTGAGGGGCTTCCTCCCGGCCCCTCTCCCGCGGTGTCCGCTCTGCAAGCCCACCGGCCCTGGAGAGGGGCTCCCGAGCCTCTGCACCCCAGCCAAAGTCAACTTCATGTGCGTAATCGGCCCCTCGGCCCGCAGGCAGCCCCCCTCCTCCGACCGGCTCCCCGCGGGAGTATTTTTAGCACTCTCGCGTCTTTTCGCCGCTGCTGTTTGGCTCGAAATGACGTGATGCCAACAGCCCCCAGATTTCCCCGAGAGCGTGGGGCGCTGCGCCGTGCCTGGCTCGGCTGCGGGGACTCAGCTCCAGGCCCCCGCTCTCTCCGCGACCGCTCCTGTAGGCGGGGGTGACCCTCCCGCAAACTCGAGGGGACCCCCCGCCGGACCCCCAGGTCATTGTAGCAGGAGCGGCCCCCTCTGCCCACGTTATCCGCTCCAGTCTCCTCCCTCCGCCCCCCCCCGCGCCGTCAGGGTCCCCCCAGCACGGCAGCCGCCGGGCCCCACATCTGTCTCGCTTTATTGGGGCGCTTCTTCGCGCAGCCGGCGCTCGCCGTTGTTTTCTGCTCGCTGCACACAATGCCCGCGCGTCACGGCGGTCCGCGTGTGCACAGCAATAACGCGAGTCGGGGGGCGGGTCGTGCGTGCGCCGGGCTCGGGCACTGCGGGTCGCTCCGCGCGTGCGGGGCTTGTTTTGCTCCCGAGCTCTGCTTTCCGAAACGCTTACATCATTCAGTTGGGGGGGGGCGGAGAATCTGGGCGTTCCGATAAGATTCCAGCATTTCCCCGGCCCCTGGCTTTTTGGAGGCAGTAAGGACCCTCCCCACCTGGGCTTTGTAGTTATTATGATGGGGGGCCGGGGGGTGCCCAGGTTTTGTTTGTTGTGAGGTTTTGTTTTTTGGTTGTTTTTATTTTTTAGGTCACTACTGCAAAGGGCATGGCTGGCGGGTTCAGGTGCACAACCTCCCCGCCTTCATTTCAGCGAGTTCCCCTGTAATCACTTGATCTCAGTTTCTCCGCCTCCTCCTCCCCCTCCCAGCACTAGACACATGGTTTCCACATGGAGACAAACTTCTTTCCTCCGACTGGACTTGACCTAGCTGCATCGCCCAGCCAATCGGCAGCATCCGCCTCTTATGACGTAACGCGTTGCTGAGGCCGGAGGCTGGGGGGCGGGGCCAGGACGTGAGCCAGGAAATCTCTAGGCGCTGTAGTGCAGCCAGCTGGTCCAGTCTTTTCTTAAAGGGGCTCTTTTCTCGTAGACTAGCCGGCCCTTTTGACTCCATTTCGGGTTCCCTAAGCTCTCCTTGCGATGCGCCGATAGCGTCTTATCACGTTTGGTTTTCAGTGTTTGCAAAGTGCACTTGCTTATTTTCCGCTGTAGCCAGAACTTTTTATTGCCTTTTTGAGGTTTCCGTACTGGGAGTGTTCACCAAGTTTTGGCCGCAATGATGAATTATTTCCATTCGATGGGGTGATTTTCTTGAGGGAGGAGTTCAAATAGTTGCCTAGTGTTAACCATGCACTGTGTTCAAGGGAAAGGGTTCCCTAGCAGGTACCGAATCAGTGAATCTCAAAAGCTTCCAGAAATATTTTTCATGTAGGCAGTGACCTTATTATCACAGACACAGAAACAGTCTGTGGCGTCATCACCTATACACCTGTGAAATCCAATGGAAGGGTAGCAACTACAGATGTAGTACTACTTACAAAAAGGTTTCTGTCTACTTTGGCAAAGCCTAAGACTTACAAAGTAATCGTTACCAGAATAAAAATAAAAGTTGGGGCTGGAGAGATGGCCCAGACGTTGACTGCTCTTGCAGAAGACCTGAGTTATGTTCTCCATACCCATGTTGGGCATCTCACAGCCGGTTGTACCTCCAGCTCCAAGGAGACCCAATACCTCTGGCCTCCATGGGCATTTCCACAGATGTACACACACAAATCTCCCAAACAAGAAAACACCTGTAAGCTGGGGGAAAGTTATGGTGACAGCTAAGGCCTGGAGAAGGACGGCTTCGACGTCCGGGGCAGGTGCTTTGGAGGCCGCATCAGACGGGCGTGTGATTGCATGAGAACACAAGCCTCAGTGTGTTCTCTGGCGTGGACTGCCTGGGTTTGAGGTAGGGCATGTTCCTAGGGGCATGGATGGGCCCTGAAGCAGCTTCCTCCTATTGGTGTAGGATGCTTGACCTGGAAGTTGCTGCTATGTGTTAATTTGGCCCCACCCTGCCTTCTTGACTTAATCTCCTTTACCTGGCTGTGAAACCTCAGCTCCTGTCCAGCAGGTCCACCAGCAAGCAGGGTTCACAGTCATTGTCCCTGTGCTTGACTCAGTGGAAGACACCCTCATTCTCTTACTCCCTAGGGTTTCAGTGTCCTACCCTGCTCTCATTGGCTTAGGCTGATTCCTACATCCTCTTGGAAGGCTGTGAGCTGGTTCCAGCTCATTGGATGTTAATTCTTGAGTCAGATTAGTTGGGGAGTCTGAAATGCTGTGCACTCAGAAGGAGCAGAGGTCCAAATTCCTACTCTGTTGTTTGGACACAAGTTACTTAGACTCTCGGAGGCGTTTCGTAAGTAGGGCATGTGAACATAATGATACCAACTCCCTTACATCACTGCAGAGTGACTGAATCACCAGTTTTAAGCATTTCAAGCGCCTGAAATACAGCACATGCTTAATAAATAGTAGCTTATGGGGCTGGAGAGATAGCTTAGCAGTTAAGTTGCAGAGGATCTGCGTTCTGTGTTCTAGCACACATCAGAAAGCTCACAACTACCGTGATTCCGGCCCCTGGGGATACAAGACCTTCTTTTGGCCTCCTTGGGCACTTACATGAACTTGGTACACACACACACACACACACACACACACACACACACCTTTTAAAAATAATTTATGTGAGCTAGACAGTCTTCTGTTTGTTTCCTATGTGTTAGCTTCATCTTTGCAGGGGGAATAGCAGCACCCTGCACAGAATGAGTGTAATGTGTGCATACATTTGGTTGGGTATTGGACATGCGTGTGCTGCTTTCATGTGTGCTCTGTACAGGTCAGAGGTATTTTTTTTGAGACAGTCCCTCAGTGAACTTATTGCCACCTATTTCCTAGAATGGCTGTCCAGTGAACTCCTAGGATTTGCCTGTCTGCCCTGCCCCCCCAGCACTGGGGTCACCGATGAGCCATACTATACCTGGTTTTTAGATGGGTGTTGGGGATTCAAACTCAGGTTCTTTTGCTTGAGTGACAAGTGCTTTACTCACTGAGCACCCCCCCCCAGCCCAGTTATTAAGGTCTTACAGGATCAGACTACAATATTTCTGTGTGTGTCATCTGTATGGTAGGCACTTGCTGTAGATTTCTTGATGGGTTGCATTTGCCATTTCTTGGCTATGGCATATCAGGTTTGGAGGTCAGAGGCGTGACCAAACCTGGAAATTCTGAGTTCTGATTGTCTGGAGGCAGTAAGCCCAGGGCCTGCAAGGAGATGATGGGTCAGGTCTGGGTAGCTGAAGCTACATTCTGTCGACAGCAGTGATCTGTAGAGTGAATAAGTTCTTGCTTAGAAAGTAGGGGACTAGAGTGACTTGTGCTAAAATGGAGGGCACTGATGTCCAAGCAGGTCATACCTCTGCAGAGGAGGCGTCTTTGGATGGGTCCATTGAGTCCGTGAGAAGCACAGAGTGTCTGCTCTGTGAGCGAGCCTCTTCCCTGCAACACTGTGGGTTGTTGAGTCACGGTGGAGAGGAGAGGTAGGGGGTTCATTTTCCAAAGAGCTGTGTGAGATCACTGCTAAGTCAGGTCCCGCTTTCCTCCAGTCTAGACCGTGTCCTTGGACTTGGTGTAGGTTTTAAGTGTGGTGGATGCCAGAGGTAGACTGTTGAGAAACCGTAAGTTATGGCCTTCAGAACTCCACAACTTCCAAGTACAGGGTGCCCTGCGAAGACAGGGCTGTGGGAAGTTAAAGACCTGGAACCAGGCTGTTGCTGCTACAAAGGGTTGGGGGAGGAGGCTCCGTCAGCTACAAAGACCAAGTAGTAATGGCTCAAGCATTTTGAGGCTTTAGCTCAACATTCCTTCGCTGGCATACCCAGGTATGGGGGCTTCCTTTGGAGGTGGCTGGGCCAAAGTCTAGAGGTGAAACAGGAAAATGAGGGTGCCAGCATACGGCTGTGGTGGCAGCTAATCACATTGCATAATATTGGTCCTGACTACCATTTACTGAATACTGAAAATGGTTAGCATGAGACTAGCTTGGTCTCATCTCTTCCAGTCCACAACCACCCTATAGCGTGTACAATTTTATTACCTCTGTTTTGCAGTAAGGGTTGAGGGCCTGAGGAGCAGGGATACTGGGTAACTTCCCCAAAGGTCATGTGCCTAGTAGGTGACAGAGTTGAACTTGCCGTCTGGGCCTCCAGCTCCAGATCCCATATATCACATACACGTGTACTCATTTTACAGCCAAGGAATGAAGTCCAGGCAGGTGACAGGACTTGCCTAAGATCGCCCAACAACACGAGGTGAGCTGCTCACCTCTGTTGGTTTTCCAAAGTCTTCCTGTACATACCTTGTTTAGAAAAGAGTGGCTCGAGCCAATCAAAGAGGGTTTTCCCAGTTCTTATTCAACTATCCTGGCCTTAACTCAAGTTTGGGGCTCCTAGGAAACACTACCCCCTCCTGCTGCCTGTCCCAAGTCTGTCCTCTGGGCATATTAGAGGACTTAGGGCTGTTGCTATGGCACTGAGGCCAACAGCAGGTTCATCAAATGCTAAATCTTTTGCCAAAAGGGGGGGGGGCAGACCCCAAAGAAGCAAATTGGCCACAAAGATTAAGATTTGCCTCAGCCATTGTGGCTTTTTTTTTGTTTTGTTTTGTTTTAGATGCCCCTGACTCCCCACCCCACTCCCTGTTCCTACCACCACCACTTTCTATAAATACAGTTGGATAAATATTGATTTAAACTGGGTTTCTGGACGAGAAACACATGCTTACCCGGCTTGGCCTTCATTTAGATCCCACCAGCCCAGCAGGCCTGACCCACCTAGCCCCACATAGCCCTGGCTTCCAAGGCACCCGTTTTTGGGGGGAGGTGAGCTGTGGTTTTGTGGGCTTTCAGTTTCTTTTTCTTTAAGGTAGAATGCTACAAAATGAGACACTCGGCAGAGCGAGAGCGAAGCTGGTGGGTTGCAGTGGTGGGTTGCAGTGGTGGGTTGCAGTGGTGGGTTGCAGTGGGCTGGAATCCCATTCTTTCTTCTCCCTCCATTTCCCACCGGTTTTGTGTTTATGGGAGGTGGGAGGCAGATAAAACAGCATCTGAGCCTCAGGGAGCCCCAGCAGCCACAGGACACCCACAGCAAGGAGGCAGAGGTCCAGAGAGGGACACTGGCTTGACCACAGCGACCCCGGCACAGTCAGAGTGAAGCCCTTTTGTGCCATGGTCTTGTCCGTGCGATAGGACAGTGGGTCATAGATAGAGCCCCAAACAACTTTTGTTTTATAGGTCAGGCGCTCGTAAAACCGGCACTTCTCAGGCCTGGCTTACTGAGCCCAGGGTGTGTCTGGTTATTGCAAAGGTCATTGCAACATTCTCAGTAGTCTTTCAAAATGAAGCTAATTTGACTCTGCTGTACTAAGAAAAATATTTTCTCTCCTAGATGAGGGGTGGTGGGGAAGGAGGCAAGAGGGTGGTGACAGCGATGGCCATCCTAAGGCTTAACTGAAGGAGGAAAATTCAAGTCTTCCCGAGGGGATCGGGTGGCGTGTGGGGGAGAGAGAAGAGAGAAATAGCCCAGACCACTGGGGGCACCTGCCACTGTGACCCTGAGCAAGAGGTTGCTTTTGCTTCCTCCTTGTGGCAGGGTGCTGTGCTGGGCCCCTCATTTGAGAAACATGTTGAAAGTTCAGGTGATCTTTCTTTAAGAAACCAGTCTCCAGGAAACACATACAAACAGAATCCCTTTCCTAATACTTCAGGCCAGAAGAAATGCCTCTTAAAGGCTTTCATTTTATTTGTACTAACTCTGTAGATCAGGCAAGCCTCCAACTCACAGAGATCTACCTGCCTCTGCCTCCAGAGTGCTATATTAAAGGTGTGTGACACCACTGCTTAAAGGCTTTTGGGATACGACACAGAGTTACATTGTGGACCAGTAATCTCCCTAAATCATTTATGTGCGTTAGTTCATTTACTTGTTAAGCTGACTTATGGAGCTTACTTGCCGTAAATTTGGTGTGGTGTTAGGTTAGCAGTGTAGTTATTATTTTCTCGTAGTACGTATCCTATTTCAATGTCAGGATTATACAATTTAGTAACTTTTCTTTGAGAGTCTCATGTAGCCCAGGCTAGCCATGAAACGCACCATGTGCCTGAAGATGACCTTGAACTTCTGATTAACATGCACCACCATGCCTGGTTTATGGGTGTTGGGGTTCAAACACAGCCTTTGTGCTTGGTATGCAAGCACTCCACCCAGCTACATCTCTATTCAGAAATCCAGCTGTCTCAAAGTGAATCCCAACAGTGGGTACAGTATCTGACTTGATATTTGTGCATTTAGCCCTATTCCCCATTATGAACAGAATAAAAACTCATCCTGAGTTTCTAAAAGGTGTCCCAGCCAGGTGTGGTGGCACACAACTTTTAGCCCAAAGTTGGGAGGCAGAAGCAACAGGATCTCTGAGTTCGAGGCTAGCCTGATCTACAGAGTAAGTTCCAGGGCAGCCAGGGGTGTGTGTGTGTGTGGGGGTACTTCCTACCTGCTGCCCACCCCCACCCCACACACAGCTGCACCCTAGCCCCCCAGGCCAACATTTAAAAAGCATTATGTATTTGTGTTTGTGCTTCTAACTTCAACAGAGCTAATGGTCCCTTCTGCCCTTGGAGGATGGTTCCCACCAGGTCACATTACCCAGCCCACTGCCTAGATAGCGTGCCCTTGGCCACACAGCTCCCATGGTCTCCCAGGGAGCCGAAGCACAGAGGAATCAGAAAGATAAACACACTGTTCTGAGGGAGGATGCGATTAGGAGGGTCTAATTGAAACCAAAGAGGAGAGATTGGTCTATCTACTATTTGAAATGTTTTACTTTGTATTTTTATTGTCCTTACAAGGACCCTGGAATGGAGACCCTTTGGGAGTTCTAATAGATAGGCCATTGTGTTGAAGTAAAGGGCAGGCCCAGGCCATGTAACTTCCAGCCATGGGTGGCAAACAGGAGCCCGAGTTGTCCTTGTTTTTATCTCTACAGGGGCCAGAACTACAGAATGACTCCTACAGAAGCCAGGCCGTCCCTGCCATGTTTCTTAGTCCCTTAAGATCTGAGTGTCTTGGGCACAACTTTCCTCCATCCTTTTGACCAGCCATGAAAGTTAGCTTCATCCAAAAAGAAACAGTAAAACAGCCAGGAGCCAGACTCTGTGCTTGGTGCACTGAGAGTGAAACGTGCCTGCTCTCTAGGTCAGGGGCATATTCCAGTTCAAATATCAGCCAAACAGAAACCAATACCTAATTCTGGTCTGTCTCCTGGGAGTCTGATAGCCAGTCCCCAAGAGAGCTGTTGACAAGTGCAGTCTCCTCCCTGTCCTCCAGAGGAATGGCGCTAAGGCCCCCTTTACTGGTGTTTATCGTGTGCCAGCACAATGCTAGGTGCTCTATAGAAAATCTCCGCAAACCTCCAGCGAGCAGGAGCTGCTTTTACCTCCATTTTTCTGGCTGCCCAGAACTCCAGCCTTAGCAAGGCTGGCTTGCTTTCCCAAGCCCACATGCTAGCTAACAGTAGCGGGTCTGGCACTGAAACCCAATGATCTTCCTTAGGGGTTTGCGAAGAGCCTCAGGGAGCTTGACGTTAACAGGTAGCAAGAAATGGAGTCTGGAATGTTTGCGGTGCAGGTGGAAGGCTCCAGGAAGAAATCTCCCCGACTGACTTCTCTTTCTCCCCATTCCTCCTAGAATGGAGAGAGGCAGCCAGAAGCTTGCAGGGGCTTTTCCAGCATTGACACAGAAGCCATTCCCTGGAGACTCACTGTCTGGGGTAGTTTTGTTTGCTTGCTTATGCCACCTTGCTGGAACCCTCTGAGAAACTCACCCGACCAGTAGGGCACCTGTGGTGCCACAGGCTGGCTGTCAGGGCTGTGCATCCACACCCTGTCAGACTCCAAGACTTCCTGGGACGCCCCAGCTTGTAGGACAACTGGGCTGGCCAGTGCTTGGCACCAGGGGCAAAGGAGAAAGGCAGGGTGTGTCTTTGAGGTGAGCTTCAAGTCCCAGCTGCTGCCCGACAGTGCAGGCCAGCTGGTTCCGGTCAGACATGGTAGGCCCCACCTCCTCCTGTCCTGAGCGGAGCTCTAGAAACACAAGTGGTGTTAAATGGAGCTGGGTTCATGTCACTCAGGGGTTGAAAGCCCTTCCACAGTTTACTTCCTGACTCACTCAGGATAAAATCCAAACTCCGTTGGGAAAGTTTCATCCGTGCTTTTCTGAGTGTGGTGATCACCAGGACGGGCTGTCATCTCACCTCCTGCATGTCTTAGCCTCCTAGGCTCCGTCCCATCTGCTAAGTCAGAGTCAGCCGTTTCCATGGTTCTTTGTCATTTGGCCCTTAGCCCACTTACCGTGATTTACAGTTTCACTCAATTGTCTTCAGGCTGCATGGCCAGACTGTAAGCACCCTGAGGAGACGGAGCGAGCTTGGTTTGCCTCATCGGTGCTTAGCACACAGCGGCCATCTAGGGAATGTTTGCAGAATGAATGATGACTTTTCTGAGCTAGCTTTGAACAAGTACACTATTGCATCAGCCACAGTGGTCCACAGCTATAATCCCAGCACTGGGGAGGCTGAGGCAGGAGGATTTTAGATTTAAGGATAGTTGGGGGATGTGGAGTGAGACCTTGTCTCGAGAAAAAGCCACAAACCAAACCAAAAGCTGAAAACCATTGTTTTCAATGTGCCGAATAGTCTAGAATACTGCAGGGTTTAGCATCCGTGCTTCCCGCCACTAAATACCATGGAAATCCCATTCTAACACATTCCCAATGGCACTTACAGGAATAAGTGGAAACTTCTCTCTACCTCTAACCTATGGTTAGGTTGAGACCATAGACCTAACCAATTTTGCCTGGCCGTGTGTGTGTGTGTGTGTGTGTGTGTGTGTGTGTGTGTGTGTCTGTGTGTGTGTGTGTGTGTGTGTGTGTTTCTGTGTGTGTGTCTGTGTGTCTGTGTGTCTGTGTGTGTGTGTGTGTCTGTGTGTCTGTGTGTGTGTCTGTGTCTGTGTGTGTGTGTGTCTGTGTGTGTGTGTGTCTGTGTGTGTGTGTGTGTCTGTGTGTGTGTCTGTGTGTCTGTGTGTGTGTGTGTCTGTGTGTGTGTGTGTCTGTGTGTGTGTGTGTCTGTGTGTGTGTGTGTCTGTGTGTCTGTGTGTGTGTGTCTGTGTCTGTGTGTGTGTGTGTGTGTCTGTGTGTCTGTGTGTGTGTGTGTGTGTGTGTGTCTGTGTGTCTGTGTGTGTGTCTGTATGTGTGTTGGGGTTGGTGGAATCCAGAAGGTCTTGCCTTGAATCTAGTCACTGCCTGTGTGGCTTCTCTGGCTTCAGCTGAACCATAGGGATCTCAGAGATATGCTGAGGGTTAAATGAGCTGACTGGAGAAACACTGAAGTGCTTGCAGTTTGTAATGTTGTGAATGAAGGTGGCCGGCAGGCTCTTAGGCAGGGGAATTATTTGACAAGATGACGACACTTGACCTTGTTGGAGTAGGTGTGGCCTTGATAGAGGGAGTCTGTCACCGGGAGGTGGGCTTTGAGGTTCCAAATGCTCAAGCCAAGCCAGACATCACTGATTCCTCCTGCTGCCTGAGGATGTAGCTGTAGAACTCTGGGCTACCTCTCCAGTGTCACATCTGCCTGCACACGGCCATGCATCCTGCCATCATGATAACGGACTAAACCTCTGAAACTGAACTCTAACTCCCAGAAAGTGCTCTCCCATATAAGAGTTGCCGTGGTCATGGTGTCTCTACACATCAATAGGACAGTGACATGGCAGCACGTTGCTAAATGGATTTGTTTTGTTCTAGGCTCTATTGAGACTCCTAACATTCTAGAATCAAGGTTGGAGCTTGAAGTGAGGTGAGGTGACGTCATCCCCATCTTCAGGAAGGGCCCGAGTTTTTATTGCAAATGCTCCTACATCTGAGGTTGAGCCTGAAGGCCTGAAGCAGAAGGGGTAGACATGTGGCTTAGTGCCCAGGGCCACTGGGGACTGTTGTGACTGTTCAGCAGTCTGTGCCATCGGGAAAGGGGTGGTGCTGTGAGCAGAGGGCAGGGTCCTGGCCCACTCCAGGCTAGCCTCCTCAAAGGGCAAAGGGGAGTGGCTGGACCTGAGGCCATGGCAAGAAGTAGAGGCCCACTTTAGCAGATTTTTAGTTTTAGTTAGTTTGTTTTTGTTTGAGACAGGGCCTCACCACGTAGCCCTTCTGACCTGGAACTGCTATGTAGACCAGGCTGGCTTCAGATTCATAGAGATATGCCTGCTTCTGCCTTCCCGCATTAATTCTGGAATTGAAAGTGGGGGTGGGGATAGTCGGTAGGTAACGGCCTGCGGCAGAAGCTTAGACCCAGAGTTCCCTGGGACCCTCAACACTCAGTCTACATGGTTGTAACCGCAGCGTGGGGTGACTGCAGGAAGAGACAGGAGAAAGAGACAGGATGGCTGCTGGTTTTGTTGGCCATTCAGCTTGGCTGAAAAACAGCAAGCTCCAGGTTCTCAATCCAAGACGACACAGCAGACATGACAGGGCAGGGCGTGTAAAGTCCTCCTCTGACTTCTGAATGGTGGTGTGTTTATACGCACGTGAGTGGCCACACACACATAAATTAGTAGGAAGTTAATTTTAAAAAACAAATGGTAGAAAAGGGTCTTTGTACTAGCGAAACCTGAAACATGAGTTAGCCTGGTATGGTGGCAGGTGCCTGCGGTGCCAGGACCTGGGGAGCTGGAGTCAGGAGGACCAAGGAGTTCAAGGTCATTTCTGGATACATACTGAGTTTGAGGCTAGACCCTGCCTTAAAACAAAGCAAAACCCACAACGTATTTATTTCTTTGTTTGTTTATTTTCGTGGTGTTAGGGATTGAATACAGGATCTGGAGAAGGCTAGGCAAGCTCTCATCACTGACCACACCCCAGCCTTTTCTAGTCTATTCCTGTTGTTGAATATAAGTGAAAAATTCTAAATAAAGCATAAATTACAGGTTTGAACAAGACTCCGAAAAAATAACATCCCATGGGTTGACCAGGTCATTTGCACAGACATTGGTGACGTCATGAGATCTACCAGCCTAAATGGCTACAAAAACAAATTACAGGCGGTTATGTGGTACTGGCTACGAAGTTGAGCTCCTGACTCAGGAGGCGCTCTGTTCCTAAGGAAGGCAGCTTTGAGCAGCAGGGACCTGTGTGTAGGAACTGTATTGTTAGCGTGGGACCCCGAGGTCGGGGTTGAGGCATCCGCTGACAGGCAGCCTTTCTTTGGGAAAAATGAACCTTGAGCATAAAGACAGAGCAGGTTTGAGATCCTTCCAGATCCTTTAAGAATGTAACTTAACTGTGACATTTAAAGGTTCCCCCCCCCAGGGCTAAAGGACCTGAAAAGGGGGGGGATCTTTTTTCCTTTCCTTGAAACATGAAAATTCTAGAGATGGGGGGGGGGGGATACAGCTTAAGGGCTAGGTCTCAGCTCTTTCTCCATCATTATGCCAGCTGTGTGGCTGTTGGTGTGCTGGCACAGTTCTCTGAGCCTGGATGTGCTCAATTGAAAAAAAGGACACTTGCTCGGGCTGAGGAGTCAGTCTAGTGACAGAAGCTTCCAGGACATGAACTGTGAAACATTCTGGGGGAGCATTCACGGGCATCAGTCAACCTATCAAAACCCTTCTGAATCCCGTAGCGCCCCCCACGGTGGCCCCCACCAGGGTCACGTTTCAAGTGTGTTCTCTGGGGTGAGCTGACTTAGAAGTGCACATTAACTGAATCCTGCAATGCAGACTTCTTGCATCCAAGTTCATGCAAAGAAGGGGGTGGGGAGGGAGGGAGGGAGGAAGAGGGAGGGAGGGAGTGAGGGAGGGAGAGATTTGAGAGAGGAGGGCACCATTATAATCACCGACATAGCCAGCCGTAATAAGGGACGTTTAATGAAATGTAAAAAGCCTTTTCTAAGGCTAGAGATGGGTCAGGATGGAAGTCAAGTGCAGCTGTTTGAGCCTTTGCCAGTGGTCTGATCTCATCAGAAAAAGTGGAGTTAAAAACAACAAACTTCCAGATTCAGCGATCTGGGATTAACCATCACCTCCTCTGCTGCTTCCCCCTCCCAGTCCTCTCCCTTTCTCCCCAGCCTGGGCACCTGGGTCGCTTGGTGCGTTTCCATGTGGTTGGGAAGTCAGCGGGCAGCCCTGGGGACTGGAGCCCTGGGCGAAGGCAGGCTGCCGCCTCTCGGGTTTAGCATTACGTCATTCCTTTAGACCCAAATTTATCGGCGGCACACAGCCCCGCTGCTCCGAGCTGTTGCTGACTTGAGCTTACGACCAAGTTAGACAAGGCTGACTCACTGGGCAGAGCCAAGGTTTTGTGTAGCTCTTCACGTTTTTGGAGCCTGGAGGAAGAGGAGGCTGCTGCCTTCATGTGTTTGTGTGTGGAAAAATGGGTAACTGTTAAAGCCGCTGATTTCTAGGATCTCGGAATTCATGCTCCCCTGTCCAGAGCTTGGTTATCTGAAAGCCTTACAAATAATTGCTGAAAACTGTGCCTACACCGTTTCACATATTTGGAACCAAACAACCCCCGTGTCCCCAACAACAATGACGCCGGACTTGTAACTGAACTCGGAGGACTTTCCTCCTTTCTCCACCTCACCTGTCTTCAGGGACTATGTGCTAATCAGCCTCCATGTGTGAGTTTGCAATTATCACTTGGGAATTGTCATCTACTAAACTACAACTCAGGGAGTGCAGGGGCAGGAAGACCCTAAAAGTGGAGCCTTGGCCTGCTTAAGAGTGTGGGTGAGCTGGGGGGGGGGTATTTTTGCTGTTTTCAGATGGAGGGGGAGGGGAGAGAGGGAGGGAGAGAAAGGACAAAGACAGACAGACAGACAGACAGACAGACAGGCTTTGTTTAGTAAGAAGGTGGACCCAGGATGGGGAACGTCTGTTGTTGTATCTGCAGACATGGAACCCTAGCTTCCCTGTTTCCTCAACCATATTTGTAGTGCAGCTTGGCTTCCTCTGAGGGAGAGCAGAGCCGGCGGGCTGACTCAGGGCTCCCCCTGGCTAACACCCAGCTGAGGGTGAGGGAGGGGTGGGGGCACCGTTGTAGTGCCCCTCCACATGTGCAGGTGGCCTTTGGTGGCTCCTGTGTGGCTTTCCATCTCTTCATCAGCCTTTTGCTAGTTCCTGTGGGATCAACTGTGACAGCTATCCAGCCTTCTTTCCACTGACCTTCCCTTGGCTTTATCATTTAATCTATGGAATGGAAGCCATTTTTCAATTTATGGGTATTTTCAAAAGGTTTTACCACATTTCTTGATTGCACGCTACACAGGTTTACCTGTCACTGGGTACAGTACACCATCACCTAATTAGGAGTTGGAAACTTTCAGAGTAACACTTTAAGTTGAAAACTGCAAGTGATAAAAGTGTATTTTTATACTGCGAGGCTCTCGCAGTATAACCGTAGCTGACCTGGAGCTCACTAACTCACCATGTAGACCAGGCTCGTCTTAACAGGTGTTCTGAGTGAATGGCATTTGTTTGTTGGTTTTGGAGATAGGTTCTCTCTATGTAATCCTGGCTGCCTGGAACTCACTCTGGAAACCAGGCTAGCCTCCAACTTATAGAAATCTGCCTGCCTCTGCCTGCTGAGTTCTGGAATTAAATGTGTGAGTCACCCCACCTGGCACAGTGAATTTCTTCCTAGTCTATCCAGTAATGTCCTTGGCTGGGGATGAAGGGCGGTGGTTACCAGTATGCAATGGGAAAAGCCACGACTTATCCGACAGCTGAAAAAGCACAGTCCCTTCTTTAAAGTCTAGAAAAGTCTCCCTTGCCCCACTGTGGCTTGTGAATACTTTTGGGTCTCCCTGAATTTGATGAACATCTATTTCTTAAATGCTATGCCAAGTGTAATATTTAAAAGGGCCTGTGATCCCACTGGAAATACTATTCATGAAGGAGAAGGGAAAGGGGGGGAGGGAGGGCATTAAAATGCAGCACAAAACCCATAATGGTTTTGAGTGGGCAAGTGATCTCTCCCAAAATGTACTTTTTGAAGTAGCCATAGCATGACCACAAGGAAAGCAACATCATTGCCTCACCAAGGGGAGCAGGTGAACATGAGAGAGGGAGACAGGTTACAGCTAGTTCTCACAGCTCCCAGCTTGCTCCTAGAACATGCAGCCCGGCCTCCATCTTGTCTTTCTTTCCTTCCCTGCAGAGAGTTCTCAGCCGGCATGGTTTTGTGTCTCAGAGGACATGTGGCAATGTCTGGAGGCATTTTTGGTTGTCATGCCCAGTGAGTGGTGGTGTGCTACTGGCATCTAGTGGGTGGAGGCTAGGGATGCTGCTGGGCCTCCTCCCAGGAGGGACCAACAGCTCCCAAGTGTCAGTGGTGCCAGGGCTGAGTAGGCAGGGGACATGGAAGAGCGGGGTGGTTAAGAGCATGGAGTGGCGGCTGTCCAGTGCGCTACCTGCTTTTTATCCCTTTTCTTTTGGGTTGTTTGGAGACAGGGTTTCTCTGTGTGTCCCTGGCTGTTCTGGAACTTGCTCTGTAGATCAGGATGGCCTCCCGGGTGCTTTTTAAAAGTCCCTGCTGTCACTTACCTTTCAAGAGAGGAGAGCACGGGAGGAACAATCGCTATCACCGCCTCCGTCTTCTGAGCGTCTAGAATGTACCTCACGATGGAACTGTTCCACTTACGTCTTCACAACAAAGCTTACTAAGTGTGTTTGCTTCCTGGGAAAAACTTTTGTCCTCAACACCTTGCATAATGGACGAATTAAACCCATTTTATATAGGAGGAAAAGGAAGCTTGACGAGTTCACACAGCCGGAGCTCCGACTGGAACTGAGTGAGATCAGTATGATCCCAATACCAAATCTTTATGTCCGTTTCTTGTACCATCAGAACAGGTTTTCTGTCCAAAAACACTAACGAGACACCGAAGAAGAATGCAGTCCAAAAACAGAGGTTAGAAAACCTTTTTGTCAGTGTCGCAGCTGAGGGGGAATAAAGAGCGCATGGACGTTCTCTCTGGCTCTCATTAAATGATCTCATGTTTTTGCTTCTCATGTGTATCTGTGACGCAGGCCTTACAGGCAATGAATGCTACTTTCCTCTGTTAGTGGGCAAGGAAACCAGGGCTCTAGAGTTGCAGTAGATAGAGGACAGATTCAGTTCAATAATGAATGCTCTAGGCCCTGAGCACCAGCTAAGAGATGAACCACCTTGGGAGCGGACCCAAAGCTCAACCAACTCTTTTCCTCAGAAGCAAAGTAATACAAGTTCTTTCTTTCCATCCTTGAACAAAAAAAAAAAAAAAAAAAGAAAGCCAAAGAAAGACTACATTTCCCATAGGCCATCGCGGAGTTCCCCCCATGCGCAGGCGCACTGAGGCGAGCCGTGTCCCCCCCCCCGACTCGACGTCGTTCAGCGGCGGGGGCTGGACTACATTTCCCAGGGGGCATCGGAAGGGGCGGGCGGGGGCGGTCCTCGCCGCTGCTCGGGTCCCTCCCCCGTGCTCGCGCGGAGAAGTAAACAAACCGCGCGCGGGCTGCAGGCTGCGGGGCGGGCGCGGCGGGCACGGCTGGGGCGGCGGAGAGCGCGCCGAGCCGGGGCCGAGCTGGCCCGCCCGCCCGCCGCACATGTCCCGGGGCGTCTTGGGACAGTAGCCGTCTGTGGCGCCTCCTGTCGGCCGGGGGCGGGAGCACGGAGCCCATGGAGCGGGTGCGGATGATCAACGTGCAGCGCCTGCTGGAGGCCGCCGAGTTTTTGGAGCGCAGGGAGCGAGGTAACGGCTGGACGCCGTCCCTTCGACGGCCGCCTCGGGCCCCGCGCGGGGAGCGCTGCGCGGCTGGGGAGGGGAGGTGCGCGCGCGCGTGGAGGTGCGTGCGGCGGTGCGAGGGGCACGCGCGTGCGGGGAGAGTGTGCGTGCGTGTGCGGTGTGCGCGCGCGCGCCAGGAGGAGGTCCGCGCGGCGGCTGGAGAGGTGGGCGCGCCGGGAAGGGGGCTCGCTCAGGAGTGCAGGTGAGTCGGTGAGCGGAGGCGTGGGGAGCGGGCGAGCGAGGGCCAGCAGGTGTGAGTGCGTGCGTGCACGCATGAGTATGTGCATGAGTGTGTGCATGCGTGCCTGTGTGCATGCATGAGTGCGTGCACGCGTGCGTGTGTGTTGGAGCTCGGGCAGAGGAGAGGGGCCTTTACGGGAGGAAGGACTTGAGACTTTGGGCTGAGGGAAGGAGCAGAGAGCCGCGCAGGGGCGGCGGCCGAGCGGACCCGAGGAGAGGGCGGAGGTTGCTGGACCACAGCTCCTGCAACTTGAGACGAGTGGGTGGGAGCTGGGGAGGTGTGGGCGCAGGAGGCGGGGCCTGTGGGAGCCCGGGGCGCAAAATGTCCCCTGAAGAGCAGCGGGAGGGACGCTGCTCTGCTCTCGACGTGCTGAGAGGTGGGATCGCGTTGGAGGTGGAGGACCGGAGGAGAAAGGGAGAGCCTAGGTATTGGGATGTGCAGAGCAGCAATGCTGTCGAGAGAGGGGGGGTCCTTCCCAAGACTTTGTGATCGAAAGAGTTGAGGCACTGAAGAGGTGAGAGTCGTAAGCACGGTGTTTTTGTTTGGTTTTTGTTGTTATAAGGCAAGTGGAATCTTTTGAGGGTTGCATGGGTAATTTGTGTTAGAAATTAGGGTTTTTAAAGAGAATTCTTGGTGCTGGAGAGATGGCTCAGTTGCTAAGAGTCCTTGCTGTTGCAGTGGGGACTCAGGTTCGGTTCCCGGGACCCAGGTTCCGGCCACTCTCATCGGCCCGAAGCTGCAATCCCTTTGGGCTTCGAGAAAACATGCATACATATGGTGCACATACGTAGACTCCTACACACTTACATACACACAGAAGTTAGGTCTTCTCTTTTTAAGAGAATTGTTGGATAAAAGGGTTTTGGGGAGGAGGGAGGAGTTTGATTTAGAAGCTTAGAAGCGGGATCGCTGTGTCTCTTGGCTATGGGTTGGTAACGAATGGAATGCTTACAGGGCCAGACCCTACCCTTGGCCTTGGACTCAGCTCTTCATGTCTCAGCCTCCTGGAATTAAGGGGGTGTACCGACATTGGCTAAACACTGGAATTTTATCTTCTAATCAGAAAGAGTAGAAACATTTTACTTTTTCTGCTTTCAAAAACAAAACAAAAAAACCAAAAATGTGTTATCACAGGATCTTGGATTTGCAGATTCATGGATTTGGCAGTCTGTATTCTTCTTAGTCTTTTTTTTTTTTTCTCTCTCTCCTGTTTGTAGAGTGTGAACATGGCTACGCCTCGTCGTTCCCCTCCATGCCGAGCCCCCGACTACAGCATTCTAAGCCCCCACGGAGGTTGAGCCGGACTCAGAAACTCAGCAATGGGAGCAGCACTGCCAGCACTGCCAACAGGTAGCCGTTTGGGGAGGTCAGCGAGACCCGTGAAGGGGCAGAGAGACTCGGGGCTAGTACTGTTGAAGTGTTTTCCCTCCAACACCAACCAGAGCACCACTGCCCTGGGGGTTTCTCTTTAAAACGTGAAACACAGAGACCATATCCCAGCTTTGAGTTGGGCGTGGGGAAGAGTAGAATCTTAGAATGTCCGTGCTGGTATTGTTACAGTGTCCACCTTCAACCTAGAGGACAGTACCTGGAGACTTGGTATGCTGTGCCCATGCGTGTAGTGCTAAGAGTGATCTCGGACCCACTTTCCATTTTTCTTTCCAAGTTTATGATAGTCCAAGAAGAATTTTTAAACATCAGAAACAGCCTTTATCAGGCCTTGTTAAAGAAGTGGACATAGTTAGATGTATTAATGGGCCTAGTCCATTTGTTAAGGAGTTGGGAGGGTCACGTGGTGGCATGTTTGAATCTTACTTCATGGAAACTGGTTGGAAGGAGAGTTTAAAGCAAAAACAAGGAAGATTCTTGTCCTCTAGGACGGATTACTTTTCCAGAACATGCTTGTCTAGAGGTGCCGAGACATAATTGACTTCCCCTTTTGGTTAGCGTTTGGCTGAGTCTTCAGTATTTTGCTTCCAGAAAGCTAGTAAATCTTAAGGATTTATGTCGATAGCAGTTTTCAAGAAACCTTTTTTTAGAGAAGGGTATTTTTCCATTGATAAGAGGAAGTTGGAAGTTAAATAAGGCCTTTCTTTCTCATCCTGTAAACATTGTAAAAAGACTGATCCTTTTGGCCTGCTAAACTACAGATCCCTGCAGGCTGTGGGGAGCTGCAGCCAGGACGCAGTAGCATCCCAGCTATCAAGGCAGAAACCCCTAGGTTCCTCTAGGTAACAGTTCCAAGTCACGAGGCTGAGTCTTTCCAGGCTGCATTTCGACATCCTCGTGACAAAACTGAATTTTATTTTCCTCCCTCAGTCACACTGTAGAGCTTTGTGTTTTCTCAAGACTGATAGCTTTTAAAGTTAGTTTTTTAATAATAAAAATAGCCTTATGTCTAATACACTGTATTTATTTGTGAGTCTGTGTGGTCTCTTATGGTATGTGTGTGTATATTTGTACATTTAAATATGTAATACACATTTAGAACACATGTTTACTTGTCTTTGTAATTTCTCTGGTTGCACCGTTAGGAATTGAGATGTAGCCAGGGATTTATCTTTTAATCATATGTAGGTTTCTCATAGTTACTTTTCTATTTCTGTGCCGAACGCCACAGTCAAGACTATGTATGGGAGAGTTTATTGGGGGCTTCCTAACTGTTTCAGAGGATGAGTCCATGGCCATCATGGTGGGGAACATGGCACTAGGATAGTAACTGGGAGCTGACAGACAGACAGACAGACAGACAGACAGACAGACAGACAGACAGACAGACAGACAGACGGCGCCTAACTGGGATAGTATGGGCTTTTGAAACCTTGAGGCCCACCCCCAGTGACACACCTCCTCCAATGAAGCCACGCCTCTCTTCATCATTCCCAAACATTCCACTAGCTGGGACCAAGTATTCAAATATTTGGTATGTGGGGGCCGTTCTCATTAGGACCACCACAAGATGTAAATGAACAGTAAAAGGATTTTGGGAATTTTTTTTACATTTATGGAAAAAATGCCATCAAGGAAGCTGGGCCTGTGTTCTATCATATTCTAAGTGTTTGCATCTCTGTCTTCTAGACATCAGATCTATGAGCTCGTTACACTTCTCTTTACTGTTTTCATGTGTAAAATAAAGTGTATTGGATGCTAACCAGGTTCCTCCCCCTGAATGCTGATTGACAGTTTCAGTACCTGGTTACTGTAGGTAATTACATGTATCACCTCTTCATTACACATGTGGCATTTTTACTAACAACTCATGGGCAGCAGAGACATTTATGAGACATGTATTTTTAGGTTTTACTAATTACAGCTCATTAATTTGAAGTATATGTGGTCCTTTTTTTTTTCACAAATAACACTGGACTAACTTGGGGTTTTGACTAAGATTTTGATTCATGCTACTGTTATTAGGATTCTTCTTAATTATATGGAGCCACAGTGTTAATTATTGTGTCTGAGCATAACATGTCAGATACAGTGTAAGAATTTTAGAGTTCTGATAATACTCAAGGAAAAATATATGTACTCTGGACCACTTAAAACTGAGAAAGATTTTGTTTTGTTTCTCTTTTGGTTTTTCAAGACAGGCTTTTTCTGAGTGGTCCTGGCTATTCTAGAACTCACTCTGTAGACCAGGTTGGCTTCAAATTCAGAGATCTACCTGCCTCTGTCTCCTGAGGGCTAGGATTAAATAACAAGCAAATAAGAAAAGGAAATTGATTTTGCAATGTATTATCATAAGGTAGGTCCAGACCTATGTAGGTTAGGTAGAGGTTTATGATGG
The DNA here is from genome assembly GCA_030556225.1 of Cricetiscus sungorus. NCBI lineage: Eukaryota > Metazoa > Chordata > Mammalia > Rodentia > Cricetidae > Cricetiscus > Cricetiscus sungorus. Next base: position 149,084,643 of record JANBXA010000007.1, read on the forward strand.
ACAGCTAGTTTATTAAAACAAAACACTAGAAATTATTTCTACTTAGCCATTTATATAAAATTTCTGCTCTATGGAAATAAGGGAGCTGAATATAAATTTCTAATGCCAGGTATTTGGGACATGGCCTGTTTGTTAGGGGGTAGTATAAGCTTCCTGTCATCTTAAATCTTACCATCAGATCAAATAGATTTTTATTCATACCTGCTATATAAAACAGAAAGATGACATGTAGAAATTTCAGTTTATCACCTCAGATGAGAGAACAGATCATGTATAATACTATTTCCTGCTCAGTTATCTGTGTAGAAGTTGTTCCTTTTTATGTCTTAAATATTGATGAGCTTTTGTTTTTTATCCTGTGTTTGCACTGGGGATCGAACCCACTGCTTTTTACATACTAGCTCAGTACCCTGCCCCTGAGTTGTATCCCCAGCCCAGCACTCAAGTCTTATATTACCATACCATATGTCATGAAGCAACACTGTTTTCTGATATCTTAGTAGTATCTTAAAGGTACAGTGGGTGCCTTTCCTCCTAATGTTCTCAGGTATACTGTGGTATTTCTAATATTCAAAATGTTACTCTATAAATTTATGTTTGGAGTTATTTGACTCATAACATAAATTCCCTCTTCCCCCTGTCTTCAAATTATATTTTTTTACAGAATTGCAAAGGAAAGAAAATGAATGGTATAGTGTGATATTATAAATATGTATCTTGCAAATGCTAGTAATTTTATCTGGCAGTTGGAAGGTAGAACCTATAATATGTAATTATTTTTTAAATACACACTTGATTTTGCTGTAATCTTGGTCATACCTTTTTGGCACAGGTCCTACAGTTGAACTTGCTAAAACTGACTGCTGTTAGAGAAGCTTGTTGCAATAGATGTCTGTCTCCTTGGGAACAGCAAAGCTCGGAATCTCAGCATGGCTGTTTTGTGTCACAACTGAGAAAAATCTCAAGATTTGTATCTTTAAAACTCTACTAAATGAGCCACGGCTTTAGAGCCTCTCTGGTTTATTCCTAAGTATTTCTCGACTGTGTCTTCTTTTCTCTTGACTTTACCAGAGCTCTCCTAGCCTCAGCCATAGTCCAAACTGAGTAAATGTGGCAACCTCCTCCTGGAGCCTGCCACCACGTCCTCGTGAATCACATTGTCTGGGTCCTTCAGTGCCTTTAACATACCGTGGTCTCTGCTACTCCAGGGTCCTGTGTGTGCTCTCTTCCCTGCTGGCGATCATTTTTCTACCCTCCTTGCCAGACCACCTCTGTCCGCTGATAGCTTTCCTTGAGTGTAGTCACAAGTCCCTCCGGGAAGCCATGCCTCATCTGCCATAGTAGATCAGGTCTCTTTGAGATAAGGTTTTATGTTGTGTAAGCTGGCATCAAATTAGCTTTGAGGCCAAGGCTGTCCTGGAACTCCTGATTCCCCTGCCCCCATCTATCTCTCCAGGTGCTGAGATTACAGATGTGGACCAGCGTGCTCGGCAGTAGATCAGATCTTTATATATTCCATGGCACCCCTGTTTTCTTTTATAATACCCATTACACTTGTAGAAATAGCATCATCTAATGGTTTCTAATATTTGTGGCCCCCTTTTTGGGCTACAACATTCTGTGAAGGACAAGGTCTCAGTGTCTTCTGTTGTCTTCTCTTCCCTCTTATGTGAAATAGTGTCTCCTGTAACACAAGGTGGCCTCAGGTTTCTGATATTCTTGCCCGCACCTCCCACGTGCTGCTGGGATTATAGGGCTGCACTATTTGCCTGACTTTTTGTAATGTTTATCTCTACTATCTATTCACAGTGTTCTGTACGTAGTAGGTGTTACCCCAAGTGTGGAAGATCGTTAAGCTCCAGGTCAGGTGGACAGCTTATAAGGAAAATGCGTTTTTTTTTTTTTTTTTTGTGCCAAGTACCATGGAAGGAAAAACAATTTTAGAGAATGTACCTCCTGCTTTGGCAAATTCTTTTATGATTGTGTTGTCAGAAGTGTTCAGGATAATACATTTAGAAAGGTAAACAGTATGTAGTATGTGAGGATTAAAAGTCTCAGGTGTGTTGTTCTAAACAAGTGTGTTATTGTAGACTACAGAGTGTTACATGTAATTTTAAAGAGCACTCAGTCATTGTCATTCTGTGTCATGGCAAATGCTACCAGAACTGTCAATATCGGCAGAAATGTTGGTGTGAGTCTGTGACACATACATGTGGATATTTGAGAATACCAAGACACCAGTAGTATCCAGCTGCAATTGCTGAAATAAAGGTTTTCTTGTGTTTATAAGGTTTGCCTTAATAGTCTTGAAACACAAAGACATTTTTTTGTTTATCTTAATTTAGAAGGAATGATTGTATTTTCTATTTTCAGCTTTATCTCCCTTCTGATTGTCTTAAAAAGTTTGTACTGGGTTTTTTGTTTGTTTGTTTTGAGACAGAGTTCCTCTGTGTAATAGCCCTAACTGTCCTGAAACTCTCTTTGTAGATCAGGATGACCCTGAACTCACAGAGATTCACCTGCCTCTGTCTCCCAAGTGCTGGGATTAAAGGTGTGTGCCATTATGCCTAGTACTTAAAAAAAAGGTTATTTTAACGTGTATTTTTTAATACATGTGGTGTCTGTGCACCACATGTTTGCAGGGTCTGTGGAGGCCAAAGATGTTGGATTCTCTGGACCTGGAGTTAAAGACAGCATGAGCCACCATGTGGAGCAGCACTGATTTTAAAGGGTAGTTATAGAAGAGTTTTGTCAGTGGTAGTAACTTGAGTGTTTTATCTTTAAGGATGTTTCTGATATTTGGAGAATTGCATGGAGACTTATGAAAATTCTTTTCTAGTTTTTAGATTTTTTTCATATTAAAAATAGCTTCTGAGTCTTTGCACTGTAGAAAACTCATGAAGTTTTGGGACAAAATGGACGTTATTAGCATTTAATTCTTGTTGCTGTTAACAGTTGTCCTCAGTGCTTCCACATGTTGAGTAACAGACTCTGTGAAGTACATTTTTGATGCTGTGTTCCACCAAAACAGAGTTAAGCGAAAGATGCTCTAGAATTGTGTGTGTGTCTCACACTAAATGACCCCAGGGTGTCCTGAGAGCTTCACTGAAGCCCAAGTGTGCACTTGAAAGATTCCTGTAGGCCAGGAGACAGCTGCTTCTCCCTATTTAAAGAGATATTTCTTTTTGTCCAGATGTGACATGGGAGATCACATCTTACAAAGGTAACTCTTGTTTTTATCTGATCCTGTTCTCTGCTTTAAATACATGTGGCCAAGAGATGCTACAGGTGATTTCTGTGCTTAAGACTTAGCAACGGCACAGGTAGTGATTAATGTTAATAATGAGGAGCATTGCCCGCCGAGGCATCGCACCACAGTACTGAATACAGTACTGAATAAAACGCCCCTAGTGACTTCTTTGTTGAGTTGTTGTCAGTGAAGTCCATAGGTCCCCAGCATCACAAGCTGTTGGCATTTGCTCTTGGTTTCCGTTCAGAACTTGAAGGTTGCTGACTGCTGAAGACACCACAAACTTGAGACGTAGGACATGAAGAAATCAGCCAGGGACTGACCTAAAAGCTTCTTCTCTGCTGGCCATAGGGTCTAACAAATGCTACCAGGGGAGAAAACTTACCAGCAGTCTGACCTGACCTGGCCGTGAATCTTGAGAGCTACAGTAATGGCTGACCTAACACGATACACCCACCTGTATATTAGTGGCACAGATGTTACGGAAGTAACCAACCACGTTTTCGCTGAGATTAAAGCCTACTCCACAGAATAGAGCGCATGCCTGTACTGTGTCTGGGTATGTCATAGAACTTGGGAGAGAGCCTAGTACCATTATTCTAAATATTAAACTGCCCTCTGAGATTAACTCATCTTCCAGCCATCATCAAAGATGCCACAACTGGCTAATACACAGAGAATAAAGGAGATTGGAGCTCTCAGCTCCAAATGGGGCAGCTCTATCTCATCTCTCCCTCCCGGGGCTCAGTAGCTATCACAGAAAGGTGGGAATAAAGATTTTAAGAACCTGCAGGAAAATAGCATGGGAATTCACATCCACTGGGGCCGCATACACAGGACCTGCTGAGGGTCAAGCCAGCAAAGTCCCAGCGTGGATCGAGGAGGGGATGGGGATGGGGGTGGGTGGAGGGGAGTCCCACCCTCCCTGAGGAGGTATTGACAACTGATGCCTGCTAGGGGAGGAAGTCAGTTTTTCTTCAGGGTCTCTGGCTCCGAGGGCCCACCGATACGCTAGGAGACGGACCCATACCCATGCACATACGCATAGTAGTAAATGGATTTAGTGGTCATGCAATTTAAAAGTTAGAAGCACATAGAGTTTGTGAGGGAACCGTGAGGGGATAGCAGTGAAACTGGACAGGAGGTGGATTTGATTAGAACGTGTGTGTGTGTGTGTGTGTGTGTGTGTGTCTGTGTGTCTGTGTGTGTGCGCGCGCATCAATATTAAAACCTTTGATAGCAAGCTGGGTTTCAGTACGGTCCATCATTGTAATGTAGTAGAATGGACTGTAATCTGAAGAAAGCTTTTCTCACCTTTGGAAAGGAAACGAGGAAGCACTGATTGTCGCCTTCATCCCCCCCCCCCCATGAGGATAATTTTCCAAATACTAATCTAACCAAAGAGATTTGATAGTATGGCTGACAAACTATATTTCCAGATACTATTTTTTTAGTTTGTTATGAGCTAATGTAATTAAGCATGCATTATAGGATGTCTCTCTCCTCTGTCTTATTTTTTATTTTGATTTCCTATGGTCTTAGTTGGCTTTCTGTGGCTGTGATAAAACGCCATGACCAAAAGCAACATGGGAACTTAGAAGTTTCAGTCCATCATCAGGAGAAGTCGGGACAGGAACCTGTGTGCAGGAGCTGGAGCAGAGGCCACAGAGGATGCTGCATCCTGGCCTGCTCAGCTCACTTTCCTACACAGCCCTGGAGGCATTATCTCAACTGAGGTTCCCTCTTCCCATATGACCCCAGTCTGTGCCATGATGGGGGAAAAAAATACCAATCAGCACATCTACATTTAAAGATGCTGGCACAGGGCTAGGCAGTGGTAGCACGTGCCGTTAATCCCAGCACTTGGGAGGCAGAAGCAGGCAGATCTCTTTGAGTTCAAGGCTAGCCTGGTGTACAGAGAGAGTTCCAGGACAGTCAGGGCTACAGGGCTACATAGAGAAACCTTGGAGAGAGGGGGGGAGAGAGAGGGAGAGAAGGGAGGGTAGAGGGAGGAACCAAAAAAGTGTTGGCACATCCTTCCTTGGCATATGTAAGTGTATTTGTGCATTTACATAGACACTGTATTTCTATTCTCATGAAACTTAGTATCTGATGAAAGAAATACTCATGTGAATATATAATTCCAAAATATGATGAGAGCTTCATGGCACTGAACCTATTATAACCTTGCTCTCTTGTTTGTCCTGAATATAAAAAATTACCTTTTTGAAGTTTACATACAAGGATGTGGTGTGTGTTGAATCCCTTTCCCTGTCCTTCCCTCCTGCCTCCACTGTTACTACTGTTTTCCTAGACAGTTTCACTTGCACTCATGTCGTACATAATGATTTCGTGTGTATGTGTGTATACATATATACAGTGTCTAGAAACTTCACAAAATTGATTAATTGAAATTAATCAGTTAACATAATATCTAGTGTTGCATCCATTTTCCTGTAAGACTTTCTTTTCTTCATGTTTATATATCTGTGACATCTTATGCTATCATAGGTTCTACTCAGTGTGTAGTAGTTTATTAAGCTACTTGTCTTTCGGTGACATTCTAATAGTCTGAGGTGTTTTTTTTGTCATTCCAAGCAGGGCTGAATTGTGCTGTACCTTTGTTTTTGTAAACATGGAGAGTTAGAATTGTGTGTCAAAGGGAACATTCCCGTAGGCACAGAGGTGAATGTCTGTATTCCCAGCACCTGGAAGTTTGAGGCAGGAGGATTCTGAATTTTAGACCACCTTTGGCAACATCGTAAGACCCCAATCTCAGAAAGGAAAAGGAAGGATAGGCTCCATCTTCTGAAAATAGTAATAATTGTCACTTTCGTGTAATATGCTAGTTGTGTGTTTATAAAGGCCAGAACATACATTATCATCTCACTCTGAGTTCAGAAAGTCGCATGCAGTGGAATTATTCCTGTGGGTTTTGGATAAGGGTTATATTTGGATTGTATTTCAGGCTACAGCCTAGGTGGGACTAGAGTGTGAGTTGAAGCCCTAGCTTGGTTTCTGCAGGGTTTGTTGGCAAAGACGTTTACTAATACTTTACTGGGAAATGAGGCTCAAGCCTAGACCTACGTGTCGGTGCTCTGCCTTTCCATCAGATGCCCAAGTCACGTTTGGGATGCTCCTGCCAGTGCTGTTTGACCCCTGCTCGTTTATTTCCTCTTTCCTTCACTGTTAAAACTGCTAAATTTGATAAAGTCACGGGTTGTCTTACATTCTGAATTTAACTAATTAACCAATCTAGTAAATCTTTGAATAATGAATAAAAGAAATAATAAGGCAGTGCACAGTAAGTTAGCCTTGATATTAAGAGATGTGAATTCCAGGTGTTTGGGTTTGACATCCCCCCCACCCCCGTCCTGCGTGGCATGAGGTGAAGTGCTCTTTGTCCTTCACAGAAACTGACCTGTGTGCTCATCCTATTGAATGTGCTCATCTTCGTCCCTGCGTTTGCTCTCGGTCTGTGGCCTAGGCTGTTGTTGAACCTGGAGTGATGCTTTGGCGTCCCACAGGCAGGATGACAGGCATACATGACAGGCATACATCATCACACCTGGCAGCAGTGTTATCTCTTTAACATCTGCGTGTTCTCGAGTCAGTTGTCCTCTGAAGGCAGTGTCTTGGCTTTGTTTTTGTTTCTATGATGAAATGCTCTGACAGAATCAGCTTGGAAGACAAGGTTTAGCTTGGCTCACTGTTCCGAGCAACGCTCTGTCTGTGCGTGAAAGGACTGCCAGGCTTCAGAAGCTGAACCCATTGCACCCGGTGTCAGGAAGTAGGGCAGACTGATGCCATGCCTGTACTCCAGTGCGCAGACCGCCAGTCTTAGACAGTTCTGAATCCCCTACCTAGGGAGTGATGCCTCCCACATTCAGGGTGGGGCTCCCTGCCTCCGCACCATTTACAGAACCCGCCACAGGTATGCCCACAGGCCAGCCTAATCTAGACAGTACCTCATTGAGACCCCTCCCTTCCCAGGTGACTCTGCATTGAGTCAACTTAACAATCAACAGGCAGATTATGTTCCTGAAAACAGTATTGTAAAAGAAGGGGAAAAAAAATAACTGAGTCTCATTTTCCTGTGGAATTGTTGATTTTGGATATTAACATTATCAAAAGTTTCAATCCAGTATTTTTATAAAATCATTACCATAAAACTCTATCCTGGGTTTTTACAGGGACCAAGATTTACCTATATAAAATGTAAATATTTCATAATATATGGTACTTAACAATATGTGTGTGTGTGTGTGAGTGTGTGTGGGGGTGTGTGTATGTGTGTGTGAATGTGTGTATGAGTGTGTGTGTGTGAGTGTGTGTATGTGAGTGTGTGTGTGTATCTGAGTGTGTGAGTGTGTGTGTGTGAGTGTGTGTGTATGAGTTCATGTGTGTGAGTGTGTGTGTGTGAGTGTATGAGTCCGTGTGTGTGAGTGTGTGTGAGTGTGAGTGTATGAGTCCGTGTGTGTGAGTGTGTGTGAGAGTGTGTCTGTGTGTGAGTGTGTAAGTGTGTGTGAGTGTGTATATGAGTCCGTGTGTGTGTGTGTGAATGTGTGTGTGAGTGTGTGTGAGTGAGTGTGTGTATGAGTCCGTGTGTGTGTGTGAGTGTGTGTGAGTTTGTGTATGAGTCCGTGTGTGTGTGAGTGTGTGTATGAGTGTGTGAGTGTGTGTGTGTGTATGAGTCCGTGTGTGTGTGTGTGTGTGTGTGAGTGTGTGTGTGTATGAGTCCGTGTGTGTGTGTGTGTGAGTGTGTGTATGAGTGTGTGAGTGTGTGTGTGTGTATGAGTCCGTGTGTGTGTGTGTGTGTGAGTGTGTATGAGTGTGTGAGTGTGTGTGTGTGAGTGTGTGTATGAGTGTGTGAGTGTGTGTGTAATATATGTATGCCTCATGCCCTTGGTGTCTGCTCCCCTGACACCCGCAGGGGTGTCAGGATTTTGAGCCACCATGGTGCTGAGAATGAGTCGAGTCCTCTGTGAGAGCTGCAAGTGTTCACCGAGCTGAGCTGTCTTCAGACCTCACAGCTGGTTCCTCCTTCCTTCCTTTCCCTTTTCCCCTATTCCCGAGATGGGCTGCCATTAGTTTCTTATTTACTGTTGAGCAAAGGTCAGTGTGAAGTCTGAGCTCAGTGACAGGAATACTCCCTCATTTTGGAGTACTTACATTCCCAGTGTAGACACTCAGTATGCATGAGGATGGTTGTACGCAGGAGCAAGCTCAGGGAAATCGGCGTTTCTTGTGAGATGTCTACACGTCGTTGAGAAGACTTCGGGCGTATCTTAGGCTAGTTGACTGCTTTAAGGAAAAGAAATCCAGAAATGTTTAAAAATATTCATTCTAATTTTTTTTTTTACCATGTGTACTCGTTGGTGATATTTTTTTTGTTGTTTTGTTTTCCTTTTTTAAACACTTGAAATCTGAGGCAGAGACAGGAGGATTCTTGGGACTTGCTGGCAAGCTGGCTTGGGCAAATCACCAAGGTCCAAGTTCAGTGAGAGACCATGTCTCAAAAAATAGGTTGAAGAGTGAGCGAGACAGTTACCTCTGGCCTCCGTATGCACATGTACACAAATGTCCCCACTCCCTTGCGTGTACACACACACCCACACACACTCACACACTCACACACTCTCACACTCACACACACACTCACACACTCACACACACTCACACACACTCTCACACTCACACACACTCACACACACTCTCACACTCACACACACTCACTCACACTCACACACACTCACACACTCTCACACACTCTCACACACACTCTCTCACACTCACACTCACACACTCTCACACTCACACACACTCACACACTCACACACTCACACACTCACACACACTCTCACACTCACACACTCTCACACACACTCTCACACTCACACACTCTCACACACACTCTCACACTCACACACACACACTCTCACACTCACACACACTCACACACTCACACACTCTCACACACACTCTCACACTCACAAACTCACACACACTCTCACACACACTCTCACACTCACACACACACACACACTCTCACACTCACACAACTCACACACTCACACACTCTCACACTCACACACACACACTCTCACACACACTCACACTCACACACTCTCACACTCACTCACACACACACTCTCACACTCACACACACACTCACACACTCTCACACACACTCACACACACACTCTCACACACTCTCACACTCACACACTCACACACACTCTCACACTCTCACACACACACACTCTCACACACACACTCACACTCTCACACACTCATACATACACACTCATACACATACACTCACACACTCACACACACACACTCACACACTCACACACTCATACATACACACTCACACACTCTCACACACACACTCACACACACACTCACACACACACTCACACACACTCTCACACTCACACACTCACACACTCTCACACACATACATACACACTCATACACACACACTCACACACTCACACACACACTCACACACTCATACATACACACACACACTCACACTCACACACACTCTCACACTCACACACACTCACACACTCATACATACACACTCATACACACACACACTCATACACATACACACACACTCACACACAGAACCCCCACCCACAGGTTGGTGCCACATACATTTAGGGTGTGTCAGCCTGTCTAAGTAACCTAGGAAACCCTCATAGACATGCCTGGGGATTCGTTTTCCAGGTGATTCTAGATTCTGTGAAGTTGACAGTACACATATGGCAAGTCCACCAGCCACTGGGTGGGCCAGGGCAGGGGTCATCACATCTCGTGGGTTAATTACTGTGATTGTTAAGGGTTTTCTCGTTAAGGAAAAACATTATGGGATCTTTGCCCCAAAAGTTTACAAAATTGAAAATTTGTCATCTTTAATGTTGCCTTTTTCTAGAAAAATACTAGATATATCTTTAGTGGAAACATGGACAAAAATACTCTAAAAAAAGTAAAAACTGGGTGTGTTGCATTAAGAAAGTAGTAATAATAAGTATACTCTGAAGTTTTTCTCCACTTACTCCCACAGTTTTCAGATATAGACCCCAGAGGTCCCTTCACCCTGCTATAGCTGCTATTTCCTGGGTTTTGAGTATATAAACAAGGGTTACTGGCTTTTAAGTTGTGAGAAGATGCTCATCTGGCTTCATGGATAATGTTTACTTCATTGCATGAGAGCAGCATTCATTAGGTACTTGAAGATCTCAAAAGCAAATGAGATAAACAAAAAATGTGAGCTGATTGAAGTTTGGCTCATTAGGATGTGCTTGCTCTGCTCTGGAAAGGGAGGCTTTTGTTTTCCTTTCTTGGCGGTGATACTTTTGAGTCAAATGTGACCATTTTATGTAAGTTCAGCTCTCTCCACCCCCATTCTGCACCCCAGACATGGAAAAGTTTATGTGTTCCTTTACAGTATAGTCAGAGACAACTGGAGGGTCTACTGGAGGTAACCGAGCCTGTTCAGATGTGGGCTACTCAGAGTACCTCTCAGAGTGATGCTTACTGTGATTCCGTGCTAAATCAAAGATGTTTTTCTGTCCTTGGAAGTTGGTTAAGCAGGGAAGAGGTGTCTGAAAGGAAGTGTCCGCTGGTGTTTGCTCTCAGCTGCATCTTATTTGAAGGAGACTACCATCTGGCCGGGCGGCTTTTCAGAACACCTGAACCTTGTGGAGAACTCAGAGTTGAATATTTTGTGACATGGGAGGGCTTGATTGGACACATAGGCTGTCAAAGAAGCAAAAGGATTGTTGGGAGGTGTATTGCTATGCAGTGGGTCCATTTACTCATTTGTTACTAGCTCGTCTGAGCTGCTGTTTTCTGTGTGTGTAGATAATCAGGCATATTTGTCAGTCTCATACTGTGAGCCTTGTATCGTCCACCTGGTTGGCTAAATGACCAAGTGGCTTTAATCACTTGTTGCTCAGTTTCTTTTCCTTGTTAGGATTATTTATTTATCTCCAGGAAGATTTCATGGGTCACCAAACACCTGCCAATTTGTCTTATGCAGGCTACTTAGCAGTGTTTAGAATAATATGATTTTATTTTTGTTAAAGAATTAAAATGACTGGAGCTGAGAGATGGTTATGTGGTTCAGAGTGTCAGCCTTTTTTCCAGGGCGCCAGGGCTGGAGTTGGAGTACCTACAACTGACTGTAACTTAATTCCCGGAGATGTAACGCCATTTTCTGGGCTCTGAAGGCACCAGTCTTGTGGGTGATTTACAGATATACATGCAGGCAAGCCACTCATACACACAATTTTTTTTAAAAAAAACTACCTAGACAGGGTGGTAGGGCCTGTAATTGTAGCAGTGAGGGATGCTGAGGCAGAGGGATCTGGAGTCTCAGGCCAGGCTGGGCTACATAGTGAGACCATGCCTCAAAACAACGAGGAGCTAATACTGAATATTTGTCTCCTTTATGTCTCATTGTCACTATAACCTAGCCAAGGCATAATGACATTTGAGTTTTACAAATTCGGAAAGTATGAACCAAGTTAGGTAATGGTTCCCAAGGTTACACAGCTGGTGAGCGACAGAGTTAATTAATACTAAGTGCAAAGCTTTTGTTGTCTGACAGTGTGGTCCGTGTGACTTCTGCACGATACATTGTTGTTCTCTGGTGTCCCTTTGGCCTTGTCCTCTCTGCTTGTTTTCCTATTCCTTCTAGTTGAAATAATCTCCTTCAGTAGGTTCCGAACCAGCCCCAAACCAAGAGCCCCCGCACCCTCCCAACCAACCCCCCACACCCCCAAACCAAGCCTCCCCACCCCCCAAACCAAGCCCCCCCGCACCCCCCAAACCAAGCCCCCCGCACCTCCCCAAACCAAGCCCCCACCCCCCCAAACCAAGCCCCCTGCACCCCCCCCAAACCAAGCCCCCCGCCCCCCCAAACCAAGCCCCCTGCCCCCCCCCACCAAGCCCCCTGCACCCCCCAAACCAAGCCCCCTGCACCCCCCCCAAACCAAGCCCCCCCGCACACCCCCAAACCAAGCCCCCCGCCCCCCCCCAACCAAGTCCCCCCCACACCCCCAAACCAAGCCCCCGCACACCCCCCAACCAAGCCCCCCAAACACCCCCAAACCAAGCCCCCACACCCCCAAACCAAGCCCCCCCCACACCCCCCAACCAAGTCCCCCCCACACCCCCAAACCAAGCCCCCCCGCACCTCCCCAAACCAAGCCCCTGCCCCCCCAAACCAAGCCCCCCCACACCCCCAACCAAGCCCCCTGCACACACCCCCAAACCAAGCCCCCCGCACACCCCCCAACCAAGCCCCCCCGCACTCCCCAAACAAGCCCCCACCCCCCTTTCTCAGTAGCCCCCGTCCCCCCTTCTTAGTAGCCCCCGCCCCCCCTTCTCAGTAGCCCCAGGTGGAAGTATCCCGGCAGCCTTTGCACTCCTGGGCAGTTTTATCTTTGTTTGTGAACCCGTTTTACCTTTAGTTAGCGTGACTCCTACACGTGTGGATTTACCAGCCAGAAACTTCATTTCTTGTCTCAGTCAGGATAAACGCGGGAAGTGTTCAGTATTTGCTGACTTAAGATTACATGTAAAAGCTGAACAAAATGGGAGTGAACATTGGAAGAACAAGGCAGGGTGAAAAGCATGAGTGTGTTTGTGATCGTTTTGTTTCTTGTTATTTGGAAATCATGTTAAATTCTGCAGTGGTATAACTAGATGTGTCATGGATTTCCTACTTCAGCGAAAAGGTTCAGATTCTTAGCATGGTTTTTTTTTTTTTTTTTTAATAAGAAATAATAAGGCTGTTAGAAGAGGCAGAAGGGACCTGCTGTTTTAATTTTGTTCACAGCAGCGGGTCCGATTATGCTCTTTTGGTCCTAGCTTTTTATAATAGGCTCAATATAGTGTTGAGTTCCACCATTGGTTATCATTGAATGCATTACTCTTTGTGTGCTATCTGGCTATCAGTGGGATTGCCAGATAGTTTAGAATAAGTTTATAGTAAACTGGCATCTGCTTTTCCATAAACATAACATGGCTGTTGATGGTGTGCTATGGAATTTCATAGAGAGTTGTCTCTTATTTTTGTTTTATTTGTTACCAGTTTTATTTTTAGAGAAAGGCAACTAAACCCAAACTTTCCTTGCCAAGAGGGTACAGGAAGTCTCACCATTGATTTTGAAGAAGTTAAATTTCTAAAATAAGGCTTTTGGGGATTGCTGAGGTGCCTTTTGCTATGCAAGCCTGCCAACCTGAGTTCAGTTCCCGGGACCCACATGGATGTGGATGGAAAACTCCACAGAGTTGTTCTCTGGCTTCCATGTTTACCATGTACAGTATTAATAATGAGTAAATAATTATATATGCCACTTTTTTAAGCAAGCAGTGGTAGTTTTGTTGTAATAATGAGCTTTAAGCTCTGAGTTGTTAAGGTACAAGTTATATGCTTTTATAGTTTCTTCTGCATGAATTGTGCATATGTTTGCTGCTCATTTGGCTGAGTAGCCAGGTGTCATGGTACGTGCTTGTAATCCCAGCATTTGGGAGGTTCTCAGTTACACTGTGAATTTGAGGGTTCCTGGACTGCATTTGAGGGTTCCGTGGAAACACACGGGCACTCACACAATGTAAAGTGACCCAAGTCTTAGTTCTAATATTAAAAACTTGGATTCTCCTTTATCAAAGTTACATTCGAAATTTTGGATTATTACAATAGTAGCAGACTTAGGGGACTAATGTAGCATAATTCTGATACTTGCTAACAGTTAGTATAGGTTTGTTAGCCTTGTAACAGTCATTCCAGGCAAGTATAACCACTCAAGTCAGATGAGTAGCAGTTGTAGAAGAGTGTCCATTGTATTGTTAAACTCGCTGTTGTGACGTAGTACTGATGAAGCTGAGGTGCCCTTCTGTAGCCTGATTCGCACACCTGACTAATGCACTCTCCTTTTTTCTCCTTTTAGATCCACACACAATGAGTTGGAAAAGAACCGGTAAGTCAGTGATGAGTGCAGTTTTCATTTGTTTGAACGCAAACTTACTGTCTTACCTGCGAGATTAAAGTGATTAACAGTGTATATGTAGTTGTTACTTTATTTTTAAGATGTATAGATTATCACTTGTGATACATTGTATTTTCTGGAAAAATTAAGAAGCAAACATGTTACTAAGCTCATTTGAATTTAAGTTTATGGTATGGCTTCCTTTCTGTCTTTGAGAACAGGTTAACTGTGATAGGTCATGGCTTAAAACATGGTCTTGCTAAAGGATTAGGTAATGAATGTGACAGACTTGAGTGCATTGAATCTTTGCAGTTTACTCACTTGCTCACTCATTCATTCATTCATTCATTCATTCATTCATTCAAGAAGTGCCCATCAGTCATGAACTATAATACCTCATTGTCAGACACTCTGAGTAATTTGCATTGAAAATAGGATGTTTAGGGTCCTTTTTGTTCTTAAAGAACTCAAGTTTTGTGGGTGAGAGAGAAAGTATTAGGTGTGGTGATGGAGAAACAGGTGCTTACTAAAAGATCGTTTTGAGAGGCCACTCAATTCTTATATGAAGAGCGTCTTAGAAGGTTCAAAACACAACTGTGAGTGAGCACTGTATGCTTGAGGACAGCAAGATCCCGTGTGAGCATAAAAGGCTGTAGCCCGCAGATCCCGTGTGAGCATAAAAGGCTGTAGCCCGCAGATCCCGTGTGAGCATAAAAGGCTGTAGCCCGCAGATCCCGTGTGAGCATAAAAGGCTATAGCACGCAGATCCTGTGTGAGCATAAAAGGCTGTAGCACGCATGAGGCATGGTGGTTTGCATCGGAAAACCCCAGTGTTGTGGGAATCCAGAGCATAGAGGCACCATGAATTCAAGGTTAACCTGGGCTGCATAATAAATCCAAGACCACCTGACCTATTTCAAAGCAAGATCCGGTCTCAAAAACGAAATGGGATTGGAGAGATTGCTCAGCAGTTAAGAGTATTTGCTAGTCTTTTTTTTTTTTTCTCCTATTTATTTGTTTGTTTATTTATTTATAGTTTTTCAAGGCACGGTTTTTCTGTGTAGCTTTGGAGCCTGTCCTAGCACTCACTCTCTAGATGGGGCTGGCCTCGAACTAACGTAGGTCTGCCTGCCTTTGCCTCCCAAGTGCTGGGCTTAAAGGTGTGCATCACCACTGCCCAGCAGGTATTGGCTAGTCTTACAGGGGACCCAGGTTCCATTCCCAGGATCCGCATGGTGACTCACAACCACCCACCACTCCAGTTTCAGGGGATCTGATGCCCTCTTCTGACCTCCCTGGGTACCAGATACACACATGATGCCCATGCACACATGCAGGCACTCAAACATAAAAACAAAACAGAATAATATAAAAACAATAAGAAGACTAGAATATATCTTGGGCCACAGGGGTTAAATGCTGATAAGCAGGTGGATTCTGTCATTTCTTCATCAGAATGGATGTGGCTCCCGGTAGGGTTCCCCTAGAAACCTGGTAAGCTATTCACAGGAGTGAAGAGAGTCTTTAGTGTGTGGGTAAGAACTTTCAAAGCCTTGAGTAAATTTCGCTTATGAATGTTATGCCACCGCTGACTTAATCACAGCATAAAAATGTGAAGATGCTGTGTGTCCTCATTGTGCTCCTTTGCTACCCCGTGAGATGTTGAATCGGGTGTCCCACGGGTCTGGCACTGCAGAGGTCTTGTGCTCGCGGTCTCTGCTGACGGCCTCGCAGAAGCTCGCAGATAGCTTTTCTTTCTTTTTTTCTCTGATTACTTTCCTCCTTCCTTCTTGTTGTCTGCTTGTTTTACTCTCTCCCCCATTTCCTGGGGCACCACTGAAAGGTGATAGGGTAACCTTTCAAAGAGACAATCCTAAAGGATTCTTGTCGTTAGAATTGTAATTGTAATTTAGCGGCATGTGTAAGAGGGCCAATGCCAAGAGAAAAATCAAATTTAATAATTCATGCCCTACTTCTGGAAAGCCTTGGAGACACAGGAAGATTTAGGGGGCGAGGGACGTTTAGCAGAAAGACAACACAAGAATGTTTAAAAGTCCAGCCTGTATTCTTACTATATTTTTACCCTTTTACCACGTTTTATTTAATAGTTGTTATTTCCAAGGCACAGTTCTTATTTACACTGTTAATTTAAAATTATGGTCAGCCTGGGGTTTGAGTTTTTGGGGCTAAGTCAGTTCTGGCTGTACTTGCCATCAGCCCTGGACGGTGCCCCTGGACGAGGAAAGTGACTCAGGGTCAGAGCTGCACTTTGCCTTACGTTCATCATCCCCAAAAGGCAGGCGCGTGCGCACGCGTGCGCGCACGCGCACACACACACACACACACACTCACACACGCACTCACACACACACTCACACTCACACACACATACACACTCACACACACACGCTCACACACACACTCACACATACACACTCACACACACACACTCACACACACTCACACACGCACTCACACACACACTCACACTCACACATACACACGCACTCACTCACACACTCACACTCACACATACACACTCACACACACACGCTCACACACACACGCACTCACACACACACTCTCTTTCACACACACTCACACACACACTCACACACTCTCACACGCACTCACACTCACACACACACGCACTCACACACACACACTCACACACACTCTCTTTCACACACACACACACACACTCACACACTCACACACACACACACTCACACGAAAAAATGGTTCCTTTTTAGTTCACTGTAAGACCTTGACATAAGCCCCTTGACTTGGTGGGCTGTTTTTCTGAGGCCGATGCTATGAGAGTAATAGTAGCTGGTGTACAATGTTAATGAATGGTGGAGGCATTTCAGATGGTCTGTCTAAAATCCTGAGAATGCCGAAGCCTGGCTTCTGGCCTTGAAGAGCTAATAGCTAATAAATGCTGAGGATCGCGTTCCCAGGTCTCAGAACCCAACAGAGGAGACTTGGTGCTGGTGGCACCCATCGTACTTGGTTCAGCTCTGCCATTGCCCGTGTGGCTCACTGGCTGAGGACTCTCAGCAGCCGCAGACTCTCTGGGAGGTCCCGGGAGCTGGTCTCTCCTAGCATCAGATGTCAGTGCTGAGCCACTGCAGAGTGTGTCGCTTGGGTAGCATTCCTGGCTGTGTCGCCTCCACATGGGCCCTGACAGGTCCAGCGGGGGCACGTTCCGTGAGCGGCTCTGTGTTCCTCGGGAACCTGCGTGAATTACCTCGCGGTTAGCGTCACGAGCCTTTGAGATGCAGGCGTTAGGGTTTACTTTTCCCGTTGGCTTAATGGCAGAGAAGAAACTCCAGTGCGTTTTCATTCTCTTAATTCAAATTACTGGTGTTGTTTTCAACAGAGTCAACAGCCTTAGCAGGCCTTTAGTGGTCAGGGCCCTTCGTGCTGACTGCAGGGGAGGTCATTCAACCTTGCACAAGGCTCACCCTCATTGCAGCTTTGGCAAAGCTGGGAGTGCGAACGAGGGCACTGGGCTAGGAATGCCTTGCTAGGCAGAGGGGGAATGGCTGTGCTGGAAGAGAATAAAGTCCCATGGATGGTGATAGGTGTTGGCGTTCCCTGAGGGAAGCGTTTACGGAGTGCCTGCTGTACTTCCCATCACACAAGGCTGTTCTGAGATTCTGACCGTGGGGAAACAGGAACTATGGGCCATCCTGACCATCGTAATTACAGCCTGAAACAAGGTAGACGTGATCACAAAGCAACCCTGACCACGACTCTGTCTAATCATAAATATGCTGGCTCTGTTCTTTAGTGATGATTAGTAAATGCCTGGCATTGTGATGACATAAAATGAAGAATGTGATTCAGGCTTTATCTCAATATCCTTAAGGTTAAAGTCATCGAGGTTCGGTATTCATAGTTTTATCTTCTGATGATGTGACCCAGGTTAGGGACCAGTCAGTGTCTGGAAAAGTGCACTGATAAGTGTCTCCAGATTGAAAACTGGTTTAGTGAGCCCCTGTGAAAAGATAGAGAAGCCCTGAGAACATCTCACCCAATAAACGTAGAATTCTACACCCCGTTTAAACTCAGTGATGTTAGGATGCTCTATGCTGTAGTAAAAGACCCTGCTGCATCACCAGGGAATGTTTGTGCCCTCTTGCAAAGCCTTAGGAAGATGGTCAGTGTGAACAGACCTACAGGAGCTGGACGCTGGCACGGTGGGCGGTGTCCACAGGCCAGGGAGATGGCTCAGTGGGAGCTCGCGGGTCACCGTCTGACTTCCACGGGTGCCCACGCCTCTCATACACATCTGCACATCGTATACACAGTAAAAGTTGTTGACCACACTGAGTGGTGGAATAGCAGTCTGTCACCTCCGTCATAGGAGCTGAGACCGGAGAGGTAGTTTGGGACTTCAGTGTGGAATGGTATTGGTATTTCATTTTGTTGACAGTGATATTTGAGGCTTTTGTTTGTTTTTTATAGTGTTGAGAATTGAACCCCAGAGCCCTAGGCTAGGTGAGTGTGCCACTGAAATAATTACCCAACCAAGAGGAGTTGAGGTTTCGTAGGAAAGATAAAGGTGTGATTATAGAGCATTGGCAGAGACGGGGCCCTGCCAGCTGGTGACGCAGATGGATCGGGACCGGGACGGGAAGGCCAGCCTCGGATACATGAGACCAGGTAGAAATAAATGGTGAAATACAGTGTAGAAGACGGAGGCCGGTTTGGGTGCTTTTGAGGTAGTCCACATAGTAAAAGGAAGTAAGAGCCGGCCCTTGCTGGTCTGGGGACAGGAGGCGCCAGGCTGAGAAATACTTAGGGAGAGCATTGTTCGCCGGGCCTTCCCAGTCTTCTTGTCCTTGGCAGAGTGTGAGGGCAGTCTTCCCGAGTACGCCGGGATCCCGGCATCTCTGTGTGTGCCGTCCTTCAACTGCTTCCTAAGCTAACCATCACCTGAATCCTGGGCCCTGCGGGCCGCGCCACTCTGCTCCCCATCTGTCGCACTCTGCTGCACCCCACAAGGGCAGCACTGGGCAGCATTTCGTGCTTGTTGCTTCTTCCGTTGTGAGCTTTTCCTCTGTGTAGTCCTCAAGCCTCGGCCGTCTCCTCAGTGGTTGGGTTCTTTATAACACACAGGCGCACCGTCTACCCAATCAGCGCCAAATAATAGTTACTAACAAAAACAGGAATACGTAAAATCCTCCTGCGGTCTCATCAGGAGAAATGATGTCATACATGGAAATGGGGAAGTTAACGAATTGTTGAAATGTAAATGAATTCTATGAAGTACATTTGTAAGCGGGAACATTCTGGGGAATTTTTACCTGGCAGAAAGTAAGTCAGTTGTTTTCAGCTCCCCGGTGCCTCCTTTTGTGCACAGTGGTGCACGGAGCGCACACATAAATGTCAGGTGTAGATAAATGGAACCCGTGTCCTCCATACAGCTTGGAGTTTGGGAGATCTTACTCATTTTTTATTCTATTTGCAAATGGTTAAGTATTTATATGGAGGAAATTCAAATACGATTATTAAAAGGATAAGAATCCCAGAAATAATTTTAACCTTGTTTTAAATTTTTGTTTTCTTGTTTGTCTTTTTTTAAGTTTTTATCTCTTTGACACAGTCATCTCACCCTGTATCCCTGGCTGGCCTGGAGCTCAGAGATCCACCTGCCTCTGCCTCCCAAGTGCTGAGATTAAAGACATGTTAAGATTTTTGATGTGCTCTGTTTGGTCATGTAATGAGTAAGCTTTTTTTCCAGACTCTATCATATCCCATGGAAATTGAAATAAACTTGATTTTCCTGTTGCCATTGGCCCCCTTTACGCATGCTGATAAATTAGAATTTTATTTCTAGAGCCCATGGATACAGACATTTGGACAAAGTGATTGTTTTGGTCTGCCTTCATCATCTGACTGATGGGGATTCCTTGGTGGGAACAGCATTTTTTAAAAAATTGGTTTTAGCTATGGGTTCTCTGTGCTTGTGTGACATTTGTTTAAGGGGGGAGGGGAGTCCGAACACTTTTATGCACAGCAAATACATTCTAGAAGAATGAACGCTTGTTTCATTAGGAGGAAAAACAAAAACTGGCTAAGCAGAACTTCCAGTAATGCCTCAACTAATAGCATTTAAACTAATAGCATTTAAAGCAAAATTAGAGTGGGTTTGCCTCACAAAGCAAAATTATGTATTTGTGTATTTAAATGTCTGAGGGAGGTAAAAAAAAAAAAAAAAAAAAAAAAAGACCCTTGTCTTATTGTGGGGAAAATACCATGTTGACTTTATTTTTGGTTGGAGTCCTTGTAGCAAGGATGGGTACATTAGTTGTGAACGTGTGTGTGTGTGTGTGTGTGTGTGTGTGTGTGTGTGTGTGTGTGTGTGTTGTTTTAAAGGCAACAGTGGTACACTGATCCATACATCTCCGTAGATCATCAAGCTGAAAGAGGCATTAGAAAACCATCTGGCCTAAACTAGTGCTCAAAGCCTAGTCCTCCTCTGGTCTGTGTGCCCCACCAGGCTGGCTAGTGACAGAGCTAGGGTAGGAGTCCAGATGTCCTCATCCCTGAGCTAGAGTTCACTCATGCTACTTTCCAGGCATATATAAAATACGTGTTTTCCAGAAAGCTTTTCCTGATTATACATAGCTGCCTCTAAACTCTTAAAACTCACCTTTTGTGTTACTTCTTTGACTCCTGATCTCTTTAGAGGCAGGCCACCCGTCTCTCTTCCAGACACACACCATGCCAGCACAGGCTTCTGTAACAAGGTACAGTACCTTGCACACAGGTACAGCCTTGATGAACAGGTACCCAGTGAATTAATAATTCATCTTTTGTTAGGCTAAGAGGAAGAAGTGAAATGTCAAGCCAAATTTAGTTCTGCCACCTCCTCCTCTTCCTTGCTTCTCCTCTTCATAAATCCTGCCACTTCAAGATAGGAAATATTTTAGGAAGACACAAGCAAGACATTTGCAGCGCTGCAAACATCTTCCCCTTCCAAAAAGAAAAAAAAAAATAGTTTTGTTCTCCACTCCTGCTTCAGAGAGAACATTCTAGGTAATATGACCCACTTAGGAAATAGGTGGTGCCTGTGTTTCGTAATGGGACCTCCACTGAAACCACTGCATCGTGGGACAATGCCTCTTGAGAGGGATGGTTTTACAGATGCCATGGTACATTTCCTTCATGTTTCAGTTGGCAAAGCTGACGAAGTACTCAGTTATAACTTGACTTTTACTGTAAATGGCATAAAAACCTAGGTCCATCTTTTTAGCTATGGAAAAAAAAAAATACACATGCATTCATTCACATTATTTTTTCCAATCAAGTCCAATTGTGTAGCATAGGTTTGCCTTAAAGCCCTTATTTAGCCTAACAGCTGTTAAGTGTTCGGCGAAGTTATGAATTCATTAGTTTGTTTAAGATGAATTGATGGGCCGGGGAAATGGTTCGGTGGTCAAGATCTGTATTTGCTCTTCCGGAGGATCTGAGTTCTGTTCAAAGCACAGGAATACGTGAATCAAAATTGCCTGTAACCCAGCTTTAGAGGGGTCAGGTGCTTCCGGTCTCTCTGGGCACCAGCACTCACATGCACACACATAACTGAAATAGTTTTAACTGAATTGGCATTTATGTATCATTTAAGAATTTTGGTTGGACTCTGGGAGGTAAAGGCACCTGCCTCCAAGCCTGACAGTCTGAGTTCAATCCCCGGGATCCACATAGTGGAAAAAGAATCAGTTCCCCAAGTTGTCCTCTGACCTCCACAGGCATGGCACATGCGTGCTCCACACACACACACACACACACACACAAATCAACGCAACAAAAATCAATTTTAATTGGTCTTAGAATTTGACACAATAAAGTAATGAAACCCTTTTGTTTAAGAGTTGTAAGTGGGTGGCAGGATGACTAAGCGGCTGAAAGCACTTGCTGGTGTCTAAACGGAGTCGTCTGTGGTCGTTCAGCAGGAACTCTCACCCGAGGTGTGCGCACGTGGGCCCGTGAGCTAAAGGTATCCCCTTGTCTCTGCCCATGGTACAGGCATCTGCCACCATGTCCAACTCTTTCGTGGGTTCTGGGGATCTGAATCCAGTGCTTTGTGCTGGAGCAGCGGGCATTTAAGCTAAGCCGTCTTCCAGCCTCCACGTGTAAAATGTTCCTGTTACTGTGTGTGTGCATGCATGTCATGGTGGGCATGTGGAGAACAACTTTCAGGAATTGGTTCTCTCCTTCCACCATGGATTCTGGAGGTCAGACTGGGGTCATCAAAGGGATAAAATAAGGTAGAAAAAGGTAGAGGAGAGCGCTGAAGCCTCCCGGCCTCCACACGTGCACCAGCACACACACACACGCTCACGAGTGTGCACTCACGTCTGTATTGCATTTCGTAACATTTGAGTGAAATAGAAATGTTTTTAAACATTAGCTTGAGGACAGAGCCGCTTAGCATTTCAGTTTTAAAGTACTGTTTTCCAGAGGACGGTTTTTCATTGAAGAAACTGTTGGAAATGGTGTAAAGAACTATATTCTACTTCTGTCTAGGATTTTGTTTAGTTTACATTTGGGAAATCTGGATTGCAGATGTGTCTGAATTTCACTTTGCAAAAATGAACCCATATTTCTTGGGAATCGAAGCCTCCTGCCCAGGTCTTCTCCATAACCCTGATAGAGCTTGGAGTCGGTGTTACTACGGCACAGCGTGGGTAGCAGAGGACCAGCAACTCTTCTGTTCCCAGTGTGATAGTGTGGTCTCTGCACCTCAATCCCGCCTTCACATTTACAGGTGAAATAAAGTGTAAATACTCAGTGCAGGTTTAAGACTTTTCTCAAACTTCTTGGGTTTGTTTTGAACTCCCTTTGAACATTTAATCTATGACAACTGATAATAGGAAGTTGTCAGGTCTGTGCAAGTGTCTCCTGTACACCATTAACCTGAAGATGGTGTTTTCTGATTGGAATCTTTGCAAAGAGGAGCTTGTTTCCCTGCACTGACAGACTCCTCCAGGTAATTACAAATCAACTGACAAGCGCTTATTAGGCATTGGACTCTGCTAGTTACTAAAGAGAGACTAAAACCAGAAACCCTGGGTCCTAACTCTCGATTATAACCTAGCTAGGTGGAAGACAGATATTATTACAGAGCCCCTTCAAAGAATATAATTAAGTGCTGGGTTGTGTTCGCGGCAGATGGGACTTAAGGTAAAGTCATTTGTGGGGGCCATGTAGACTGAAGCTCTTGTGAGCAGCCTGGTCATGCGTGCTTGTTTCTGTTATCTGCCAGGTAGCCCACTAGTTTCACAAAACTGGCCTCACGTTTTCAGTGTGTGGTTCTCGCTGGCTCTGAGGTAAGCGAGACCTTACTTTCCACACATCTTACTTTCTTTTGCCTATATATCATCATCTCTTGATTTTGTGTGTGTTTTGATGCATTTTGTAGGCATTTTGATAGGTTTTGTTTGTATGTGTCTGTATGTTGAGTATGTGTGTGCGTGTGTGTTTATGTGTGTGTTGCTGCATTTCTGTGTTCTTTCCTTTGTTTTATCTTTTTAAATTGCTTGTCTGTTTCCTTGAGAGAAAGAGAAAGAAGACTTGGAGTTGGAAGGGTGGGAAAGGTCTTGCATTGAGCATGGATAAGTGGACAGGTGCCTGAGTACTTTCCAAGAATGGGAAACCGCATTTTCACTCATTCGTTTACAGTTGCTTCCTGCTGTGTCTGTGGCAGCTGAAGTGCAGTCTGCCTTTTCTGAGACACGGTCTCACTGTATACCCAGTAGTGGCCTTGAACTCGTCACCCTCAAGCCTCAGTTTTCCCACTGCTGGGATTTTAATACACTTACTTTAATTTTATGCACATTGGTGTTTTGCCTGCATGCATGTCTGTATGAGGATGTTGGATCCCCAAGAACAGGAATTGCGGATAGTTGTGAGCTGCTATGTGGATGCTGGGAATTGGACACAAGTCGTCTGGAAGCCAGTGCTCTTAACCACTGAGCCAGCTCCCCAGGTGCTGGCTCAGTGTCGTTTATACAGTGTCGTTTTTAAACTGAAGATAAACTTACTTTCATACAACGTGTTCTGGTCATGGTTTCTCCTCTCTTGTCTCCTGCCAGACCTTTCCCACCCTTCCAACTCCAAGTCTTCTTTCTCTTTCTCTCAAGGAAACAGACAAGCAATTTAAAAAGATAAAACAAAGGAAAGAACACAGAAATGCAGCAACACACACATAAACACACGCGCACACACATACTCAACATACAGACACATACAAACAAAACCTATCAAAATGCCTACAAAATGCATCAAAACACACACAAAATCAAGAGATGATGATATATAGGCAAAAGAAAGTAAGGTGTGTGTGTGTGTGTGTGTGTGTGTGTGTGTGTGTCCTGATAAAGCCTTATGAGACGACCAAAAACAAACAAAACAAAAACAAAACAGAAATACCATTGTTCGTTTCGTGTTAGCTGTGTATTGCTCAGCATGGGGCCTATCCATAAGTGTGGTTTTTATCTATGGTGAGATTTCCTTGAAGGATGTCGCAGTGCCATTTTTAATAGTTGCCTTTTTCCTGTGAAGAGTTCTCTCCCTTTTTTGTGATAGAAATACTGGTGAAGGCCCAAGTGTCCGTGAAAATAAACAAAACTTGAGATTGCCACACTCCACTTGAAGATTTGAGTTGTTTGGGGCTTACAGGAATAAAATTAAGATTTGCAGCAGTACTTGGAAACAGAATGATATTTAAGAGAGCATGGAGAACCGAGGAAGAGGGTAGACATGTGTAATGGGGACTTGCTGTGGCCCCTAAGTCACTTGAGCACCGTTCTGTTTAAGACAAGAACTACAGATGCTCATTTGAGTCTCTAGCAAGGTCGACATGATACAGGCTTTGTGACTTAGACGCATGTCCAAACCACTGTTTTTATTGCAATTTTTTATTTAATATTTTTTCTTATTTTACAAATCAATCCCAGTTCCCTCTCCCTCCCATGCTCCCCCCATCCCATCCCCATCCACTCCCCAGGGAGGGTGAGGCCCTCCATGAGGGATCATCAAAGTCTGTCAAGGCCTTTGGGGTTTGGGGTTGGGCCTAGGCCCTCCCTGGTGTCTCTAGGCTAAGGGAGTATCCCTCCATGGGGAATGGGTTCCTGAAGTCTGTTCGTGCACTAGGGATATACCCTGAGTCTACTGCCAGAGGCCCCATAGATTGCCCATTTCTCCTAGCTGACACTCACATTCCGGGGGCCTGGTTTGGTCCTATATTGGTTCCCCAGATGTCAGACTGGGGTCCATGAGCTTCCACTTGGCTCAGGTCAGCTGTCTCTGTGTGTTTTCCCAGTGTGGGCTTGACCCCTTTGTTCGTCACTCCTCCCTGTCTGAAACTGGATTCCAGGAGTTTGGCTCAGTGTTTAGCTGTGGGTGTCTGCTTCTGCTTCCATCAGCCACTGGATGAAGGCTCTAGGATGGCATTTCAGGTAGTCATCAATCTCAGTATAGAGGAAGGGCATTTAATTTAGTCTCTCCACTATTTCTTAGATTCTTAGTTGGGGTCATCCTTGTGGATCTCTGTACATTTCTATAGTGATCAACATAAAGACACAACTAAGATAGAGAACTACAGACCAATCTCCCTCATGAGCATTGATGCCAAAAATGCTCAATAAAATACTGGCAAATCCAATCCAAGAACACATCAGAAAATTCATCCACCATGATCAAGTAGGCTTCATCCCAGGGACACAGGGATGGTTCAACATACAAAAATCCATCAATGTGATCCACCATATAAACAAACTGAGAAGGAAAAACCACATGATCATTTCCCTAGATGCTGAAAAAGCCTTTGACAAAATTCAACACCCTTTCATGATAAAGGTCTTGGAGAGATCAGGGATAACAGGAACATTCCTAAGCATAATAAAGGCAATATACAGCAAGCCAACAGCCAACATCAAACTAAAAGTAGAGAAACTCAATATGATTCCTCTAAAATCAGGAACAAGACAAGATTGTGCACTCTTTCCATATTTCTTCAATATTGTACTTGAAGTTCTTGCTAGAGCAATAAGACAACAAAAGGAGATCAGGGGGATACAAATCAGAAAGGAAGAAGTGAAACTGTCACTATTTGCAGATAAGATGATAGTTTACAGACATGAGCTGGAGAATTCTACCAGGGAACTCCTACAGCTTCAGCAAAGTGGCAGGATACAAGATTAATTAAAAAAAAAAATCAGTAGCCCTACTATATATAGACAATAAAGGGGCTGAGAAAGAAATCAGAGAAACATCGCCCTTTACAATAGCCACAAACAACATAAAATATCTTGGGGTAACTCTAACCAAACAGGTGAAAGACCTGTATGACAAGAACTTTGAGTCTTTAAAGAAAGAAATTAAAGAAGATGCCAGAAAATGGAAAGATCTCCCATGCTCTTGGACAGGTAGGATAAACATAGTAAAAATGGCAATCTTGCCAAAAGCAATTTACAGATTTAATGCAATCCCCATCAACATCACAGCACAGTTCTTCACAGACCTTGAAAGGACAATCCTCAACTTTATAAGGAAAAACAAAAGACCCAGGATAGCCAAAACAAACCTGTACAATAAAGGAACTTCTGGAGGCATCACCATTCCTGACTTCAAGCTCTACTATAAAGCTATAGTCTTGACACAGCTTGGTATTGGCACAAAAATAGACAGGTAGACCAATGGAATCGAATCGAAAATCCTGACATTAACCCACACACCTACGAACACCTGACTTTTGACAAAGAAGGTAAAACTGTACAATGGAAAAAAGAAAGCATCTTCGACAAATGGTGCTGGCACAATTGGGTGATGGTGTGCAGAAGACTGCAGATGGACCATGTCTATAGCCATGCACAACTCAAGTCCAAATGCATCAAAGGCCTCAACATAAATCCAGCCACACTGAACCTCTTAGAAGAGAAAGTGGGAGGTACCCTTGAACAAATTGGCACAGGATACCGCTTCCTGGACATAACTCCAGTAGCAGACACTGAGATCATTAATAAATGGGACCTCCTGAAACTGAGAAGAAGCTTCTGTAAGGCAAAGGACACAGTCAACAAGACAAAGTGGCAACCCACAGAATGGGAAAAGATATTTACCAAACCTCTGTCTTAGGCTTGCCTAAGAACTGATGTTGGCTTGAGATGTAATGTCAGAACCACACACACACTTAACAGACACAGTCACAAACACACAGATAACACTTCATGAACACACACAGATACTCACTTCACAGACACACACACACACACTTCACAGAATGCTCTACTTTTCAATACTTTGATTCAGAAGTGATTAGTGCAAATCTGGCTCGTTTAAAAGATCCTAAAACTACATGAGAAAGATTGCTTAATCTGGGAATGCAAAGACAATATGTGAGTAAATTGTAAAAGTACACATAGATTTCACCGAAACCAAGGCTAAAATTTAGGAAACTTTAAAACCTAAAGGAGAAATTTCAGATTTTTCTTTTGTTCGACAAGGAACAGTCCTACTTATGTATGTTAACTATAAAGTGTCTTATTACCACAAATAAAAACAGATGTAAATCCAATTGTAGACAGTGTTTTGGGGGTTGGTTGGGTCACAGCCAGGTAGGAGGCTCTCTTAGCTGGTCCTATCCATTGGTGTCACTGACAAGCGTCACCGACAAGCGGCAGACTCTTGAGCATCTGGCTCATGGCTGTGAGTAGGATGGATCATGATGTCTGCATGTCTTTAAACCCTGTCTCATTTCAGTGTACCACAGTTCACAGTTACTCCTTTGTAGATGGTTGTGAGCCACACCATGTGGTTGATGGGGATTGAACTCAGGAAGAGCAGCCAGTGAGTGCTCTTAACTGCTGAGCCATCTCTCCAGTCCCCACAAGTGTCCCTCTAAAGAACAGCTTGCTTGTTAGAAGTTGTACCTTTGCAGTGAAACATAACATGGGTTAGGTAGAGTGAGTGACTTGTATAGGAGAAGGTTGCTCCTTGAGCGGTTGGATGCTGAGTTAATCTCTTGAAAGCATTTTTCTCTTGCTGTATGTTGAGTCATATGAGAAGGGAGCATGATTTTCTGGGCTTGCAATGTTAAATTATTTACTTTTTAAAGAAAAATCAAATAAATATTGAATATCTTTCACCATTTCAAAGAATCCTACACATACCTTTTGAGAATAACAGGTGTTGGTGGCCCTGAATGCCGTTTCATGACTTTGATCCTGCATAATTTAAAGGAAATACAGACAGGCTTGGGAAACGATCTCCAAACCCAGTTGGCTTCTTCCGTTGGAACAGTAATTTTTATTCTTGCTGCAGTGGTAAGTGTAGACCTGGCTACATCTCCTCCACTGTGATGAATGTTGAAGGCCTTCACCGGCAGTTGTAACAGAATGGTACAGCTTTCCCTCCACTTGGCTCTTCCTTGTCCTCAAATCTGTGGATTATATGAATCTTTCTGTGTTGTTCTCCAGACATTCGTGTAATCAAAAGTGTACAATTATTTATATGTCAGCTAAAAGTAAACAAAACCAAGGAAAATTTTACTCATAAAGCAAGCTGAGTACGGGAAATTGACAGCTTTGACCTAAGAATGAATTAACAGGAGATTAATGCTGGGATTCCCACCCTCGCTCATTCTGTGCTCCCTATGCTTTTCCAGAAGAGCCAAGCTAAGATTCAGACAAATGTAACGTGAAGTCCACTCTCACAACTTCTGTACTCTGACTTGCTAATAGTTACATTTGACTCAAGTCTTTTAGGTAATTGTTAGTTCTTTGGATACCTTCCTCTTTTCAGAAAAAGTTTTTATAAGTACAGTTTTTAAAAAACACAGTTCTTAAGGCACATTCCATTCTACTTGCTTTAGAAGGATTTGTTGGTCAGTCCCTAATACAGCTTGTCAAAGGGGTGCTCGTGATTGGCACCTGGTGTTCTGCTATGCTAGGCTGCCTCCCAAAGAAATTCAGAAGCTGCTCTTCCTTTTGGCTCTTTGTGGTCAGGGGACACGTGTGCACACACACCTGAATGTTCCCACATGCACGCATGCACACACACAGTTAAGTAATTTACAAATAAGACAGTATATCAAAACGAAAATTCTATGTCATTACCACGACTGTGGCATATCTTACACCCTGAGAATTTTATTTTCCCAGACGTTCTAAATGGCCAGTTGATACTTTAAGTTTGTGAAGCAAAACACATTGGCTAACATTTGTTCTACGTTATCCTTTTCCTGCCCCAAATTTCATCACCCTTCCTCTCCCCTAAACAAAACCACAACATTTTGATTTGGGGAAAATTACGATAAAATGGGACTTTAAAAATAATCCCTAGCTAGCTTGACTGAATTGGCGGATGTCCAGCGATGTCAGACCACTCGCCATCTGCTAGGAGCGAGCTCGGTCCCCACTGTTAATCGCTTGGCTCTCCATCTCAGGTTACTTTTCCTCAGTGCAAAGGGAACGAACTCATTTTGGGGGTGCATCTCTTCCTAGGCTTTCTCTGATTCGTTTAGTGAGTCATGTCTTTCCTACATTTATACATACCCTTAAGATGGCCTGTTAAACTAACACATCTGAGCAGTGGGGCTGTTTTAAAGGACACAGGCAAACAGCCTGCAAGGTCTTTGTGCTGTGTTTAAGATCACCACTTTATTGAGATCTGGAACAGAACTTCGTTCCGCTGTCATCCTGAATGGTAATTTGATGACAATAAAACAGTTGTGCCTGGCTGTGGATTGGAGTGGTGTTGTGAGTTCCACCTAAACTTTTGTAGAAGAGATTTAATTCTTACATGCATTTTGGGTAAGAAAATAAGACTGTGTCTCGCAGCAGCTTATCTGCGTGTCTCATGTCTGATTTGCCAGCACGTAGGAAGTTTGTTTTGGTTTCAAAATGTACTTTACCCCATGGTTGCTGGCAGGGTTCAACGCTATTGACATCACTGTGCTTCAAATAGAAAATTAACAAGTAGCTACTGTTGTGATTGCAGATTGCTTTCCCAGTCCCTGTGAGAGAATGCTTTTTCCTCTGGACAGTAATACTTCTCAGCCCCTTGGTACCATTAAATCAGCCAATGGGGGCTGCCAGGAAAGGGATGAACACCCACAAAAGACTGAAGAATAGAAAACTGTTAATAAGGCAGAAGTCTTTAATCTGTTTCCAAACTGATGTGAAAGATAATTAAAAAAAAAAAAAAATCCTCTCCCACCCACAGCTAAGTTTTGACAGTAGTCCAGGCCCAGAACCCGATCCCTCCAGAGAGTAGTACCCTTTCCCTCCACTGAAACCCTGGAGAGCTGCCAAAAGAAAATAAGCTATTTTGTATTTAGAACAAATTGCCACTGTTTTCTCCAGCGATGTAGCCCTATTTCCCAGACCTTGAAACCTGGAATACAGAAAGTTCTTGTGTGACTGAAGAAATATGCAGAATGAATGATCAAGCTAGTTTTTGTTTTTGTTTAAAGAAAAAAGGAGAGAGAGAAGAAAGAAAAAAAAAAAACAACCCAACAACCCCAACCCCAAACCCTTGTAGACAGGTAGAGAGAGGCCGTGTGCGTAGAAACTAGCTTTAGCACAGATGCACACAAGCGAGCATAGCAGCCCCTGTTAAGTCTTAGGCTCTGGAGGCTCCTGGTGGGCGGTCCGGTGTGGAGCATTTGCTTCTAGTACAAGGTCTTTGTGATTTTTCTCAGATGAGGCAGGCTGTGTAAAGTGAGGTCTCGGGCCAGGCATGATGGCTCAAACTGCGGACTGAGCCGCTGGTGAAAAAGCTGAGTCCCAGGCCCGCCTACATAATGAGATTCCCAGTTGCTTTTTGTTTTTAAGTTAACTTTTCTTTAGAGGTGAATACAGAACATTTTTTAAAAAAATTAATTCTTTCCGTGTCCTCGCTACTAGTCTTGTGAACTCCGTGTAAAGATAAGGTCATCTGGGTATGGTGATGCACGCCCTTACTCCCAGCACTAGGGAGGCAGAGGCAGGCGGATCTCTGAGTTCAGTGCCAGCCTGGTCTACAGGGTGAGTTCCAGCACAGCCTGGGCTTTGTAGAGAGACCCTGTCTCAAACAAAACACAAAAAATAAAGATAAGACGAAAGCTTTCAGGGCTTATTACTGTTTCCTTCCTTTGCATCACTGAATATGAATTTTGACTTATTTTTTAATACCTAGGTTTCTGAGGTATTTGTTTTCCATTCTTTCCTTCATGATTGGCTTTCTGCTGTTACACTTGTGACTATTACTACTACTTGGGTTTAGAATTCTTTTTAGTGTTTCCTTTCATCATAAGTGTATGCATGTTCTGCTTGCATGTATGTCTGTGCCCATGGGACCAAGCCCCATGTCCTCTGCAAGAGCAGCCAGTGCTCTTAAAGCAGAGCCATCTCTAGCCCCAGAACTTAAAATTTAAAGTTAAAACACATTTTCTGCTTTATAGAAAATTGGAAGTCAGAAACTTGAGATTGACCCCAAGTGAACACATTCTGATTTCTAAATTTCATTTGGCATTGTTCTATCAGCCTCTTACCACTGTAAATACTTTGGTAAGTCATTCTATTTGTAGGTGCAGCTTTAAAGTGTGTGTGTGAGAGAGGAGGAATATGACTATGAGTATGGATGCTCACAGTAGTCAGAAGGGAGCGTTGGGTCCCTTGCAGCAGGAGTTAAGGGTGTTCATGAACCACCCACTGTAGGTGCTGGGATCTGATTTCGTGATCCTTTAATAGAGCAGTAAACCCTCTTAACCACTGAACATCTTTCCAGCCTCCATCATGAGCCCGAGTCCTAAACCCTCTACTATTTATTAAAAGAGCTATCAACTCTAATCAGGAGTTAACTGAAGATTTCAATTTCTCATTTCTTTGGTAGATCACACCTTAACATACGTGGTGATTATAATTGCATCAAAAATAACACAGGTGTCTAAGGTTCAGGCATTCAGAAGCAGATCTCACAAATGCTGGCCTAACATGTAATTATACTGTTTATAGACTCCAGAATTGGTTATTAGGTCAACTTTAGTGGGATGGACAGTTCCAGATACATGTACTAGAAATTGTATTTCTTCTCCCTTCTATATGCTCATTCTGGAAAAATTGAAATAATAAAAAGTGTAAGTTCAATCTCAGCATATAATATGATTGGGACTGGAAGGATGGCTTAGTGGTCAGAGCACATGATACTCTTGCAGAAGACTGGGATTTGGTTCCCAGCGTCCACATGGCTATATCGCAATGGTCTGTAACTCCAGACCCAGGAAATCTAATGCTGCCTTTTGGCCTCTGGGCTTTGCACAGACATGGTGGTGCACTCACAGACATTCAGGCCACACACACACACACACACACACACACACACACACACACACTTTCTCATTCTCTCTCTCTCTCTCTCTCTCTCTCTCTCTCTCTCTCTCTCTCTCTCTCTCTCTCTCTCTCTCCATATCTTTGTTGTTGTTGTTGGTTTGTTTTATTTTGTTTTTGAGACAGGGGTTCTCTGTATTGCTTTGGAGCCTGTCCTGAAACTAGCTCTATAGATCAGGCTGGCCTCGGCACAGCACATATCTTAAAACAAACGAACATAAAACCAGTGTAATCAATGTAAAACCTTAGTATTAGTTATTGAAGTCATACATAAAGGAAAGTCTCACAAAGGAAACATCGGTTTGACTGTGCGTTGAAAATTATAACAGATGTCTGGGTGTGGTGGCACACACGTATAATCCCAAAGTTCAGGAGACTGGGGATTGAGAGAGGGCAACATGGTTTACATAGGAAGATTTAAAAAACAGAATCATATAAATGCTAACCATTTGACAGTGACAGTAAGGCCATTCCAAGTGATGGACGGGAGTAAAAGCGGTTTGGATGTGGATGCGATAGAAGGGTATAATATGGAAAACATGGTAGAAAGGTGGGGCACAGAACAAGGTTGCGCCTTCAAAGGGGCAGAGGTTCCTGTTGGCAGCTTTAGCGGCCTTTGTAGGACCAGCTCAGCGGCATGCCCGGCAGATGGGGCTCCTGCTCTGAGAACCATCGATTTTTTGGCATTTGGAGTTCTTTCTACCTCTGAGTTACATAAGGGCTAAGGACCGTTCCAGCCCACATGGAATCTTTCTCGAAAAAGAATACAAGTTCGTCATAATTTGTCAAGTACTTTTTTACACACACACCCTTACCTTGTTTCTTCCTCACATCATCTTAACCCTATTCTCCTGATCATTCTTTGTTACTTTCCAAGTCTTTGGGATACGTACTGTCAGGAATGACCTTCAGAAGTTCAAAACTCTAGCAGTTTGAACACAGATTTCTGGAGGTGTTTGATGACATTTATTTATTTATTTATTTATTTGTTTGTTTGTTTATTTGTTTGTTTGTTTATTTATTTTTCAAGGCAGGGCTTCTCTGTGTAGCCCCAGCTATCCTATAGCTCACTCTAGACCAGGCTGGCCTCAAACTCACAGAGATCCGCCTGCCTCTGCCTCCCAAGTGCTGGGATTAGAATTGTGCTTCACCACCATCCAGCTTAAAAGAATGTGATTGTGTGTACATGTGTGATCTATACGTGTGGGTTTGTGCACGTGAGTTCAGGATCCCTTGGAGGACAGAGGACAGCTGTCGATCTGGAGCTGGAGTCCCCGGTGTGGTGAGCCACGAGACAGAGTCGTCTGCAAGAGCAGCCTGCATGTTAACGCTCAGCCCTGGGCCATCTCCTCGGCCCCGCCTCTTTTATTTTATTAGTGCGTTCTGTATTATGTCTACTTATCCGTATGTAAAATAACGTTTTCCCAGATTTTTTTGAAGAAGACACCATATTTAGCCTTAGGTCTTTAATGGGGAACCCTCCAGGGGTGTAGTCTGGATTTATTGGGAGCAGGTGGTTTTTAAAGACTTTCCAGTAGGTCTGTCTACCCCTTCGTGTGGGATGGGGTTGGAGGACACAAAGGTCACAGTTACACTGTGAGTTCCATTTTATGTAGATGAGCCCTTCCATGCCAGAGGGGACAGTATGATGCCTGTATGTGCTCACGCACACACGCACACATTACAACTTCCTTGTGACACTTGTTGATATCTCTGTGTGGTTAGTTTATGATGCCAGTGAGAAGAATATGAAGTAAAGGCAGTTGCCTTTTGAAAAGTATGACGAGGATCCCACCCAGCTGTTCCATTCTTATTTCTGTTGTCACCGAGCCCCATGGGTACGATAGTCCTTCCTTCTCGCACTAGGGAAAGGCCACGTGCCAGGTTGCTACCTGGGCGTAGTGGAGCCATGGCTGCAGGCGAAACACAGTCACCAGACACTGGCTTACCGGAGCAGCTTGTCAAGCATCCTTGTTTCATAAACAGAATAAGGTGAACAGAACATGATCATACATGTTTTCATAAATAAAATTCATGAGCAGAAAGCAGTGTGCTTAGTTTATCTGGATCCGTTTTTTAATGCTGTTTTTTTAAAGTAAGCAGACAGATTTTTGTCTACCTTTAGAGATTCTCAATACATTAAATTACAGAGAAACTTCGGTATATAGAGCGTATAGGATAGCAGCTAACTGCTGCCGCACGCAGCAGTGTGTGTAGGGGGTGAGGACCTGGCCCCTGGCTTGAAGAATGTGGCTCAGGGAGGACTCCCAGCCCATTGCGTAATGTTCAGCAGAGAGGAAAATCCAAGCACTGTCCCCATCAATTCTTGTTTTCCATTTTGATTTAGTTACTTGGCAAAGCCTTGGCGTCCCGCAGCGAAAGAATGAAGGACTCTTCCTCCAAGGGCATCGGCCAGTGCTGTTTGTGGGGCCAGGCGGGGTTTGCGGGACGGAACGGGACCGGGCGGGGGATTAGATTTCCAGAGGGGACTCTGAAAACACCCAGAATCGAAGGAAGAGCAATGCTGTATGATGTTTGGGGCTTTTGTTTGTTTGTTGTTTTCTGAAAGGGGATTCTTTCTCTCCCTCCCTCCCCCCACCATGCATCTGCTCTTTAAAGTGTCCTGTTTTGTAGGAAGTCTCTTCTGTGTTTGGGATATCCTCTTCAGCTCTGATGTTTATACAAGGCTTGAAATTAAAAAACCAACTAACCAGACAAAAAACATTAATTACTTCAGGGAAAATGATCGTATCCGACCAAAATAAAGGCAGACAGGTGCCAACTGTTTTTTGTTTTGTTTTGTTTTTTTCTGTAAGGGGCTTGCCCGTTTTGAGGATGTGGCAATTTTGATAGGAATTGCTACTTGAAAAGTCTCATTTTAAAACAGACTTCAAAGGGCCTTTGAAAATAAGAGTACATTTGTATCTCTCCATTCTTCAGTCATCTCTGTCTGACAAGCAGACTGGATTTTCCTCCAACACCAGCCCTTGTTACAGTACCCATCTCTAGCCTTGCTTTGTACCTTCATGCTACCCTACAAGAGATTTTAAACGTTATAGTTTGGGCTAACTGTGTGTTAACAGAGTATCTACATGCTAAATAAAAGTTAAGTGAATGCTATCCAGGAAGTTTCTTTAACAAAAAACTAACAGAAACCAAAACATTTCCCATCAAGTCTAATTCCATTGGTTTTATAATGTGACGTGTCGGACCACACCTTATTCTGGATATAAGTTCTGAGAGACTTTGAAAAACATCATTATATATTTGGTTTTCTTTGCTGAGTATGAATTCTCAAATCAAACCAGACCTGTGTCTCCTGTGTCCCATCATTCGGCAACTCCTGACAGGAGGTTTCTGAGCCACCACCAGTCACATGGGAATGGAGGCAAAAAAAAAAAAAAAAAAGACCAGATGGCATCAAAAGATAGGCCTGTCTGGGTCAGTGGTGGCCAAGCTTACAGTCTGGTTACCAACAGACACCGGGTAAAGGGGACCGAGAGGCATCGTGGTGAGAACTGGCCGTGGTTCTCGTAATTTCCTGTACAGAGAAAACTACACAGCCAGGCCACGGTGACTCACCTCACGTCTCTAATCAGGGTACCCACTGCTCATGTGGCATGTACACATGTGGAATTCTGGAAGCGGGGCGCTGGCTTGGTCAGCTGGTGGCCCTCAGCTGCCACTGCAACTGCACTTCATTACTTACTTTCCGTCTGAGTGCAGAAACTGGAGGCGGTGATAGGCAGCTGCCACAGGTTCACCCCTCCCCTCAGGAATGAGTGTCACTCACCGCTCTTGCTTTGGAGAGCTGTGTTCACCAGGTGAGGAGGATGTGGCCCCTGGCCTGTGGGCGTGGCGTCTCTGGGTAGACTGGGAATGCGTCTGCTGGTCTTGGAGTGTGTTTATAGTGACTGGACTGAAGAAGTGATGGCCACAGAAACCTTCAGAATGGAGGTTTGCATTCCGTGTTCATTTTGGGCATTAAACTTTGACTTGGCTTTTCACTTGATGAATTTGAGGAATTTATTAAGACTGAGATTATTGAACATAGTTGGTACTTCCTTAAAGAATGCCACTTCAGCTGTTTCCTCTTGTATGAAAGAAATGAGAGCACTTGTAATCTTACAGAGTTTGTTTTGTGCAGGTTTTTGTGGATGTTGTTGTTTAGCTGTTTTCTGCCCTGGGGATTGAACCAGGGTCTGGAGCATAGTTGGTGGTCATCTTCAGACTCTTGTCTCCAGCCTGGAATCTCAGCCTGATACTTAGGTCCTTTCTCCCCCACTTTAAACTACCTGGAAAATCCTTGCTGCTTCAATAGCCTTAAATTTCCAGAAGCAAGTGTCAGCTTCTTTTACAGGTCTACCACGTCCTCCAGTAATTCAGATGGTTTGCTTGGTATTTGTGTAACTCTTTCAGCATGAGCTAAGTGGAACACTGTGGAGTCAGGACTGAAAGCCCTTCAGTGTTTTCATTTCATTTTAAACTATCATTTATGATTCTTACTGTTTTGCTTTCCTCTACTAAAGGAATGTCTGAAGTGACGCCGAGCACACAAGAGTAACACAGCAAATAAACAATTGAGTAAATTCTAAAAAGAGGCAAAGATGGAGATGCTTTAAACCCTTCATTTAAATATGTTAATGTTAGCCCCTTTCCTGCTGCCCCCTTTGAAATGTGATGCTCTGGGACTGACACAGGCCCTCGCCGGTTAAGCCATACACTCCCAGTTAGACGCTCAGTTTTGTTACCTTCAGTGTCTGTCTTAGCGCAACAAAGCAGGACTGTGACTTGCCCTTTTTTATTCGGTATAAAACTAGCTTTAAAAACTAAAATGTTAAGAGATAATTGACTGCATGCAGAGATTTCTGGAGTTGAGTACCTTGAAGAAAACCAGCAGAGCTGCTCCTCTGACGTGCTTCCTTAATGTTACCAGTGGCTTGGTTTACTTTTGTCAGAGGCTGAATTTAGAGCAGAGCCTGTAATTAAGAAAGCCACCAGCCTCCATCGCACCTAGGCGGACACCACAGTCGTCCTAATGAATCGTTTAAAGGTACTTTCACCTTGAGTGTATTTTTCATCTTGACGTTGGTCTGCTTGGCAAGACAAGTCTGATCATGTACAACTCCTCACCTGAGAGACATAGGGAGTTAGCACAGCGGAGCGACTTTAAAATGGTTAAATATTAAGTATATCCATTTGCAGCCTAGAGTCAAGTAGTAGACTTAACATGATGAGTCCAGGAAAAGGATTTGAGATTCTGCTCGGATTGTTCGGTAGTTGCAGCTGGGTCTGTGGGCGCTGAGACTGTCCTGGCAGTTCATCAGCCCAACCTCCGACCTCACTACCCTCAGTCACCCTTGTTCTCAGGGACGTAATGGCTACCCATCACTCTTTCCTACCCCTCTTTCGAATTGCTACATTGGAAATTTTCACTTGACATTATTTCTTGTGTATTAAGACCCAGGGAACTAATGAAACTGGGGGCTCCTTTTATCCCTGGTGCTGAGACTGTTGCAGAGGTCCAGTTCCCGCCCCAGAGGAGCCCGCACTGCTGCTAGGGCGCAGACTCAGAATGGAGAGCGGTGGCGTGCTCACTTCTCGGTGCTCACTTCTCGGTTATGCGCAGGCTCTGAGTTCCGGAAGGCAAGCCCATGAGGCTCTCTCGCAGCGTTTCCAGGAAAAATTGCCTCATGATTTTCCCAGAGAATGGTCTGACAGGACTTCAGGACTTTATAAACAACTCTGCCACCTCTTTTCCTCTCATGAGAGTCGAAGAGAACGAAAGTTAAGACAGGAAGTGGAGGGCTTCAGGGTTGGATCGGGGAGCGCGCTCCCCCATCCTACTCGTCACACATTTGTCGTTTCTATTATGACAGAGCATATGAAATTGCTGCTTTTTACAGGGACTGAAACTTCTAACAATCAAAGTGTTCATGTGGTTCCGCCTGCTACATAAAAACATCAACCCCACAGGATACAGTTACTGAGCTCTGTGTGAGTGTGTGTGTGTGTGTGTGTGTGTGTGTGTGTGTGTGTGTGTGTGTGTGTGTGTGTGTGTGTGAGTGTGTGTGAGTGTGTGTGTGTGTGAGTGTGTGTGTGAGTGTGTGTGTGTGAGTGTGTGTGTGTGAGTGTGTGTGTGAGTGTGTGTGTGTGAGTGTGTGTGTGAGTGTGTGTGTGTGAGTGTGTGTGCGCGCGCGCGCATGTATATGTGCGTGCAAACCTGGATGTATTTTCTATTTCCTTGAGGTGCCGTGGCTGGAACCCCTACTCCAGCCCGTGCTTTTAGGCATTCAGAAATCAGGTTCGGTCGCTTTACTACCCTCTTTCACTTTGCAGTACAGCAGGGAGATTATGGAACGGACTAGAACCTGTCCCATGGGTGATAATAAAAAGTCTACAAAGGGCAGAGCCGGTAGGGGTGGAAGTCAGACACCCCTGCTTGTGCGGGTACTTTAATTAGGAGTGAAATGTGGTTGTCGGTTGTATAGCTGAAAACGCCTATCTTTAGACTATGAGTGTCTGGCGTAGTGGCCAGGCTGTGCTAATTTGATGATGTCTTTCTTAGACGAGCTCACCTGCGCCTGTGTTTAGAACGCTTGAAAGTTCTCATCCCACTGGGCCCAGACTGCACCAGGCATACGACGCTCGGTTTGCTCAACAAAGCCAAAGCACACATCAAGGTGAGAATCTCCACGTCCACACTTCCAGCTCTGTGCCAGACTCTGGGTCCTGGGTTAATTATTAGCAGCAATTCCCATTCGTGCTGTGTTCAGCTTCCTAGACCATCCTCTCTCCTAACTGACCTCCAGAGACACCTTCGTAAAAATCTCACTAGCCGATTCGATGGAACCGTGTAACATGACTAAATGAAATCTTTTTTTTTTTTGACAGTGTGGCCATTTAGACCTGAGGACGCTAGGGCAATGATAATTACCTTTCTAGTGCCCAGAAGGAAGGCCGTTGTGCCCTCTTGTGGAGATGACGTTATTTGGCTGTATCTCAGTATTTTTCCATCAAATGCCACACTGTGGGAGGCTTCTCTCTTATGGAGGTTACCTCATTTACAGTCCCATCTTGTTCAAGAAGTGTATGCAGCATTCATACACAAAAAGACAACCTTTTGTGTTTAGAAAAATATGTGCTTATCTGTATTTATATGTACAAGGGCACATAAATACCTATATGTATGTATGTATGTATGTATGTATGTATGTGTGTGTGTGTGTGTGTATATATATCATTCATACTTTCTCTGCCAAAGAAAAATGTTCAGCAGAAATCGGTTTTATTGCTTTAAACTGGACTATATACAAATAAATAAAATGCCATCGTTTTAGAAACTTGAAGAAGCCGAAAGGAAGAGCCAGCACCAGCTTGAGAACTTGGAACGAGAACAGAGATTTTTAAAGCGGCGACTGGAGCAGCTGCAGGGTCCTCAGGAGATGGAGAGAATACGGATGGACAGCATTGGGTCAACTATCTCTTCAGATCGCTCTGATTCAGAGCGAGGTAGGCAGCGTCTCTTTCCTAAGGATTCTAGAATCAGGGAGGAGGAGCCGCAGGCACCGTGCGTGCCCTCCTGTTCACCGGCACCATGTTCTAGCATTGGCTGTTTTGGTGCTGGAGACGAATGGCGTGAGGTTGGCAGAAGTGGACTCTACCGTAGGAGCACTCCTGACTCCAGGCTATATATAGGACATGCACCGGAGATGGTCTGCTGCGGACTAGCCTCTGTGTGTGTCTGTATTGTCTACTTAAAGAGAATTTTAGACCTACAGAAGATGCAGAGTTCTTACTTACCTTTCATTCAGTTCCCCCGTATATCACAGTTACTGAAACCAAGATGTTAACATTGATGACATGCTAGGCTTTATCCAGATTTTATTAGTTTTGCCACCAATGTCTTTTGAAAGATTTTGAATACTGGCCAGTCTCTTTGTATAGCATTCTTCAATTTGAAATTGTTTTCTTTTGTTTTTTTGTTTTGTTTGTATGTGCATGATGCCTTGCCATGGATGTTGGGTCCCCCAGAACTGGAATTATATACAGTTGTCAGGTGCCATGTGGGTGCTGGGAATTGAACCTGAGTCCTCTGGAAGAGCAGTCAGCACTTTAACCACTGAGTCATCTCTCCAGCCCCTGAAATTGTTTTTAATGTTTTCAAATTATTACATTCAGGACAAGAAGCATCACCAAAATGACGCTGTGACCTTCAGTTCACTGTCAGGGACAGACATCGATGTTTCATTGTCTGTGATGCTAACTTTTATCTCAGCCCTACAGCACAAACCCTTGGGATTGAATACTGATGATTTGGGGGTTTGTTTGTTTCTTTTTGCTTTTTGAGATAGGGTTTCTCTGGTATAGAGCAGACTGGCCTTGAATTCAGAGATCCTCCGGCCTCTGCCTCTGCCTCTGCCTCTGCCTCCTGGGTGCAGGGATTAAAGGGGTGTGCCACCACTTCGCAGTTGGATAGTGATGATTTTTAACATGACATTTGGGGAAGTAGAGCTCATAAGATCTTGAGAATTTTTAAATATTAGACAAGTAATTTTTTTGAAGACTTTTTTGTTCTCTTTTTAATGGAAACTTCCACACATACTCAGAAATAGAGACTAGACAATAATCAAACTCCATCGTGTGTACCCATTAGTTGGTTGTATCAGATGTCAGCATTCTGCCATTCTTGTTTTATGATTGAATAAAACATCAGATATTGAGAAATAAGAATACTGAAAAGTTCTTAATTCTACTTTATAAGAAAAAGCAGTATTTGACTTCCTTTGTGTTTTAAGTATGTATTGCTGTATATTATCATGAGTGTGGCCAGGGTTATGCACCGTCTATTTCAGGTTGTATTTGAGGGCTGTGCACTTGCTTGTCTTGAGGAAGTTGGTTTAGCTTCAAGCATCACACATACACAAGCACACACATGTGCGTATACATGCACACCACACAAAGACACACACAGAAACACACATACACACCACACAAAGACACACACAGAAGCACACATACACACTACACAGACACATATAGAAACACACATACACACCACACAAAGACACACACAGAAACACACATACACACTACACAAAGTCACACACACAGATATACACACACCACACAAAGACACACACAGAAACACACATACACACTACACAAAGTCACACACAGACATACACACACCACACAGACAAAGAAACATACATATACACACACCACACAAAGACACACACACACAGAGATGACTTGAAGCTATATTTGATGCCAGAAAATCAAAAGCAAATCTCTCAAACTTAATGGCTGACTTATTTTAGTTACCAAATATATAGAATTCCTTGTGGATCATAGAAATCTATAGATCATCTGTAGATACCACCAAAAATTTGGATGCATAAACATAAATTTTCTATCTTTAATTTTATTTCCCCCCACCACACCACCCTCTTTAAGGCAACCCTGATTAATAAACAACACTGTGAATTAGTTCTTGCTTTAATGCAAAACAGATGTTGTTAAACCACTTGGGTTGGGATCTTTTAATATTAAGTACTAATTCTCAAATAGGCCAAGTGCTTTCAGTGGGAGGTCCAGACGGACTGGCGTCAAAGGGTTTTAGTAAACTTGCTGCCTAAATTAAGACCACCGCGGTGTACTACATTCCCCTTGCAGAAGAGCCCCGATTCCCAGAGAGCTCGGATAGCCTCATTGAATAACTCTAACTTTTGGAAGGGCGCATACAGATTATTGATGCCCCCCTCTCTCTCTCTCTCCACAGAGGAGATTGAAGTGGATGTTGAAAGCACAGAGTTCTCCCATGGAGAAGTGGACAATATAAGTACCACCAGCATCAGTGACATCGATGACCACAGCAGCCTGCAGAGTATTGGGAGTGACGAAGGTTACTCCAGTGCCAGTGTCAAACTTTCCTTCACTTCCTAGAGCCCAGCATGACCACAGTGCAGGGCGAAATACCCACTGGGCCAATTCAATACCGTCTCTTCAATTGGGTTCATGATGCAGTCTCCTTCAAAACTAAACAAAACTATACTTGAACAGAAGGGTCAGAAGACCTGTATTTAAGCAAATACTAATTAAAGTGGGGTAGAGCCTCCCCAGTAGAACAAATACTCATACATTGGGAAGAATGCAGTTTCTCGCAGCAGCTGAAAACTTGTGTGGAATTATGTTGAGTTGACTTAGTTGACTTAAAGAGGACAATGGAGGACCCGTTCTCCTTTTCTAGTTTGCTCACGCTATGTTGAGTAGACATTTAAGGGTGGGGTTATGAACCCTTCCTGAGCTTCTTGGCCCTAGAAACAAAATCAGACTTAGAGTAAGGAGAAGACAGGATAATCAGGCATTAATCTTGGATAGCTAAAGAGCTATTAAAACTCAGCCTCAGTTTATCATGAAGCCTGTGGATGATCAATTCTTTTAAAAAGTGAATTTTTAAAAAGCTCATTTCGTGCTCTACAGAAGGAGAGATTCCCATGAAGCCTTTCGAAAGAGGTCATCACGCAGCTCAGCTTTCTGTTGGATTCCATGCTAAGCCAGCTAACCTTACCTGCATTGTTAGCGCTAGGGCACCCAACCGCCTGCTCACTCACAGCCCCTTCTGCAACAGAGGGGCGGCCCATGCATGACAGCCTGTGTCACAGAAGGAAAAGCTCCACGTGCCTCTCTGTCTGCGCCGATCTGAAGAGCTGTGC
Source organism: Cricetiscus sungorus (assembly GCA_030556225.1). Taxonomy (NCBI): domain Eukaryota; kingdom Metazoa; phylum Chordata; class Mammalia; order Rodentia; family Cricetidae; genus Cricetiscus; species Cricetiscus sungorus. The sequence goes on from JANBXA010000007.1 coordinate 149,128,006, forward strand.
ACGCAGTATAGCAGGCCAAGGTCTGAGCCACAGCAGCGTTTTTATTTGAGATTTTGATAACTGTTTATATGTGTTGAAAACCAAAATGACATCTTTTTAAAGCTTGTCCATGAGTAAACATAGATGTCTTTTATAGTGGAAAAAATGTGGGGAAAAAATCATCTATTTTGATGCAGCATTTGATAATGATAAAACACCTGACACCTCACTCTTTATAGTGCACAGAATGAATGAGGAGGTCTGGGCTGGGGAGACAAAGGTCAATGCTGTTTTTGTTTTCTTTTAGGACCATTCCCTTTACCAGCTTTTAACCGTCTGATACCACAGTAGGCATACTATCATAGCTAACATAGTTAAGTTCAGCACTTGTCTCGTTTAAGTAGAGAGTGGCGTTTTCTACAGCAGTGTCCTTCTTCACCCAGCGTCAGGGGCTATTGTTGCTCTTACAAATACTTCCAGAAATGTTACCCTCCAAGAGAAATTTCTAGCCTGCACTTTTATGCCACGTGTTCCCTTGTCTTTCAAACTCTGAGGTTTCCCTCTGGGCCTCTGCTGTGCCCTGGGAACCTTTCTGGAGACTCCTCCCCCACCCCACCCCCACCCCCAGCTGTTTGGACTTTGTATTCTTTAAATAATTTAACTACCCTTAATTACTTTAAAAAAAAAAAAGCTTTATGATTTTCATAACTTATTGCTGATTTTAATGGGTTGTTAATTTCAGTCCTGTAGTTTTATTTTATGTTTAGATAGGGCTGGGCAAGGAAAAAGAAAATAAAAACAACCATATTTAGCAGTGCAGTGGAGTTGTGTGTTAATGTCAGGGCTATCTTCCAATGAATAGCATGTTTTATATACGAAGTGTGCCATCTTGGTCTCGTGAGGCCTCAGCACCCACACCTGTGTCCTTTCTGTGCCTCCAGAAGTACTTGTCCTTGGTTGTACTGTTTGGGTGAAGCTGTGTGAAGCCCTGCATCTCCCTAGATACTCTGCATGAAACGGCTACACTTTGGGTGCAGAGCAGAGGTTTCTCTTACAGTCGCTCCCGGCCTAAGCTTTTGCCACCTCTGGATTTCTCATAGTTGAGGTCTGTCCTTACCATGGAAAGTGAATGAAGCCATTGAGCGTCTTCATTTTTATTTTATGTATTTATTGGTGTGTTTTTTCAAGACAGGGTTTCTCTGTGTAGCCCTAGCTGTCCTGGAACTCTCTCTGTAGACCAGGCTAGCCTTGAACTGACAGATGCACCTGCCTTTGCCTCCCGAGTGCTGGGATTAAGGTGTGTGCCCTCACACCCAGCTCTAGATTCACCCTTCTGTTCCCATTATCTTGGCCCAGGACTAGAATTTGGGACATCCCTCGGGCAAACTTTATGTGCTCCCATTTTGCGTGTATACAGGACAGTGGGCTATGAAGGCCTCGTTATCAACCTGGTACACATACACCCTCTGAATGCTCCAACACTACTCCTCCCCCGGGTTTGATCTTCTTGGGGAGGGAAGACAGACTGTGACTAAATGTTAACTCTTTAAAAGACAAAGACAGAAATTATACAAGAAATAAAAACCAAATAATGAATACCCCCCCAAGTTATTTTTGTTAATATCCTTCTCTGAAGGCAAAATGACTTGTGCCAACATCTTTAGGTAACGCATTTTGGTTTTATATCAGAAACTTAGAAGTAATAACAGTAGTATTACAGCTCCTCTTCCTGTTGTACAGTTTAACTAGTCTTATCCCAGCTCTACAACCTGGCTGACTGTAGGAATTTCCTGGTGTGATAATGGCTTTCAAGCATCACAAAGATGTCCTCTTGGGAATCTCTTTGGCTACCACATTTAACTGAAGCCTAACAGATCTCACTGTCTCAATAACCTTATTTAGGTTATTCCAATGCCTGCAAATTTTTATTTTTTGAGACTGGCTGGCCTTAGAGAAATGTCTGCCTCTGCCTGTGTGTTTATATGAAGATGCAGGTAATTCCCATACCTGTTAATATACCAAAGCAGCCTGGTAAAATAATTTTGACTCATTTTCTGGTTAGCAGAGAGAAAGGAACTCTACAGGGAAAAGTTTGTCTTTTCCCAAGTCTTCATGACAATAGTATCATCACCCAGCTTAGAATTACAAAGGTTTTTAAAAGCTATGAATTGAGGCAGAGCCCTTATTAGCTCAGGGCCATGTTTCCTGGTTCAAATATGAGGAATGATTTAGCATAAAATACTCCAATAAAGTTGTTTCTTTCACTGAAAGCCACTGCCTTCTTTTTACCATACCACCTAGAAAACCCCAGGACAAAACCAAAGTAATATCCCCAATATACCTACCAAAAGTCAACCTAACACGAGAAGTGCTCTGCATTTTACTCTGTTTCAACGTGATAGACTCGAGTAAATCGTCTCCATGGAGCCTGCTTCCTGCTACATAGATGTTTACTGTTTGGGTCTTGAAATGTTGGGGTTTAAACCAATACACGTAAGTTACTTCCATCCCCTTAGAAAGCTAGTGCCGAAAGAGGACCAAGAGATTATTATGCATGGGTATGTGCAGTTTGTGCATGATCAAACAACTTGGGACTTCACTCTTTAGGCACCACATAGCTGTTTTTACTGAGGCTCTGCCCCTCGCTGGCTTGGAACTTACCAAACAGAAAGGCTAGCTAGGTGGAGTCCAGTCTGACTCCTTGGTGCCTGGATTGCTTACATCCCACCATGCATGTATTTGTTTTCAATTGTGTTTCCTTGCATGTATATCTGTACATGTATCATTAAGGGCCAGAAAAGGGCACCAGATTCCATAGAACCAGTTTCAGGTGATTGTGAACCACTATGTGGATGCTGAAAATCGAACTCCAATCCTCTAAGTGTTCCTAAGCGCTGAGCCTTTTTTTTTTTTTTTTTTTTTTTGTGGTGGTTGTGATGGGGGAGCGTCGAGTATGGATTTATTTGTGTAACAGTTCTGGCTGCCCTGAAATTTGATTAATACATCTGCCTGCCTCTGCCTCCCAAGTGCCAGGATTAAAGGTGTGTACCACCACTGCTGGCCCTACTGGCTTTTGAAATTTTTTAATAAAACTTTTTGAGACAGGGTCTCATTATTGGCTGTCCTGCAACTTGCTGTGTAGACCAGGCTGACTCAGAACACAGTGATCTACCTGCCTCTGCCTCCCAGAGTACTGGGATTAAAGATGTGTGCCACCATGTCTGACTCCCTGGCTTTTTTAAATACATGGGGTTTAGGGCTTTAACTTTGGTCCCCGTGCTTGCAAGGGAAATCCAACTGAGTTATCTTCCCAGCCCTACTCACTTTTTTGTGACTTCAACCTCTATCTTCTCCATCCCTAATAGCACATTTTAGTTATTTTGACTTAGTTTTACAGAAAAAAAAAATTACATTTCTTGGGTTTACTCACATAAAACTTGAACTTATGTTTAGTTCAAATGACCCACCTCAACCTCCCAAATATATATATGACTATAAATTGCACCCCACCCGGCTTAATTTTTTCTCTTAGATACTTCTTAAAGGCTATGTAAGATAAAATTATCACACTTTAGTGATCTTTTTTTAAATTTTTAAACCCAACCCAAGGTGAGTATACATCGATAATGACCACTGCATAACTGAATGTGTCTAGTTAATATTTTAGTGACATGCTTGGCTATAAAAGAAAACTCTCTTCTTGGCCTATGCACCGGCTCTAACAGTACACTGCTTTACATACTACATAAATGCTTTTTCACTGAATACACTGTAGTTACACCATTCCAAGGATATTTACTACCAGACAATTTTACCTGGTTGTTTTACTCATTTTAAGCCATGATTTATCATAAAAAAAATAGCACAAGTAGAACACTATACTTTTATAAGCACTGCCAATGGCACTGGGTAAAATGCTTACCTACTAGATACAATCTGCTGGGCTTGTGTGGCCAGCATCCCATAAAGTGGGTGGGTGATCTAGAGAGAAGATGGCAGGATAACCCAAAGTTTAGTCCTTTTCGTGATAAGTACATTTGAGGCGAGCCTGGGCTACATAGTACCACCTCAGCAAAGGAGCTTCTTGTTTTTTTTTTTTACTGTGGAGAATGATTAGAAGGCAGTAATTGGGATACTTTTGGTGTTCATAACTGGCACAAAAAAGCATTGTTTTAAAATTGTAGCTTAAGCTGTGAAGGGTTTCTAAGAGATGCATTAAAAGAAAACTGAGAGGTGGGTAGTTTGAAAGTGAATACACAAGTGATCAAACAAACTTAACTGCTGTTGGAAGACCAAATTACAGGCAGAACCAAAGGGGTACTCATTGCTCCTCCTGCTACTTCTGAGTGACCAAAACCTGGACAGTTAGCACCTACTAAAGACTAGCCTAGCTGCAGATCTTGGGTTTTAACTCCAGGATATAGGAGTCACATGATTCCTCCAAGCCTAAATCCTTTTTCTTAGATCACAAGTTCACCGTGTCTTAAGCTGGGAGGCAGAGGCAGATCCTGAGGGTAGCCTGGTCTACATAGTGAGTGCCTAGAACACCAGAGAGACTACAGAGAAACCTTGTCTCAAAAACCAAAACAAAAATAAATACAGGGTTTGAAGAAGGTGGGGGTGACAAGCACATCAGTTTCACCAAGAAAGGGGAGTCTGAACTAGCAAAATGACATGATTTTTGGGCCCCGAGCTGATAAACTAGCTCTTAAGACAAAAAGCCAACCTTCCTAATGAGTTTAACCTCAGTTCATTTAGTTATGTTCCTAAAGGACTCATTTGGGAAGCAATTGAGTATTCCAGTAACTTCCAGTGTGTTCATAAAATGAACGGTTAAAGTGCACAGTAGAAGCTAGCTGCCAGTGCTTAGAGTGGGAACTAAATGACTAAGGCCCAAGATTTGGTATTGTTAGCCAATTTTAAGTTTTCAACCGCTACAGACCTACTCTCAGATCTGTACTCAGCCGCACAGGAACCACCTTTGGGTGAGTTGGGAAGTCAACTGGAAAACCTCACCTTTATTGAACACTGGCAGGACCAGACAAGTGTTTAAAATGTTCCCTATGTAATTTCAGTTTCAGAACCATTTCCATCTACACCTGTGCACATACGTGTCCGTGTATTTAAAAGGACAGGGGACAAGGTTACTGTTATTTCTTGTCAAAACTAATGAATTGTCTGTTTAAAACTCAAAAATCCTAGCTATGAAGAATGCATACATTTACTGTTGGGTTTATAAATTACTAACACTGACTGCTCCTTATTACAAATAACACAATTGGCAGACGTTTGCTGAACCACTGTAAGGATTTTAACAAGTACAAACCCTTGTTGGTTTAAGCAAACTTTTTAGTATTTCAATTTTTATCCATGCTAGGCAAAAAGACAAACAGTAAATTTTTGCCTGATTTTTACAGCATATTATTAACCTCTGAAAAGTCTGATTATAAATTATAAAATCCTAATCCAAGTCATAAAGTCAGCTGTCCTTTATTACTTGGAGGTATCTTGGTATTTTCAAAGGAAATCAACTCGGCACTCAACATTAAAAGCACACTATACTGGATGGACACACTCTTCATTACAAGTACCTTAAAATTTGAATAATGTGATGCCTTTTTGTTTGCTACCTAGTCTTCATAATTAGATTAATATAAAGAAGCCACAAAGCTATTACATATTTAACCTACACCGTAGTTCTCAGCTAAGGATGCACACCAGAATCACCTACAGTGTTTGCAAAGATTCTTTGGCATGGGTATGTCTGGAATAGCACCCAGGCAGGAAGTCTTCAGTTTTTATTCCCCTAAGTATGTTCTAATGTAAAAGTCAGGACCTACTTGATGATATTTTAATAGTGGTATTATGCACTGCTACTGTTTAAGGAAATCAGACACATCATTCAGTCATTGGCAGACACCCCGGTAAATGTCACCCATATCAGCTTGATTCTGAAAATGAGAGGTTAGGAGGCAGCTAAAGTGGTGAGTCAGGATTTAAACAACAGTCTGGTTCTGGAGACTTGTCTCTTCTAGTATGCTCTACAGTCTTGCTACATGTTAATGAGAACAGCATTTGCTAGTTGTGATCATTGTTAAGTTTTGGTCACACTGATGTTTGAAAAGGAACTTGCAACCATTCCTACTTAAGAGTTACAAATTAGTATTTGAATTTCAGTTTCAGCTTTAAATCATTTAAAACTCTACATTAAATTTTGTAACAAAACATGGTACACCCAGGTTTCCTACTTAATTTTAGAATATGGAGAGTCAACCACCTTCCTTTGGAAAAGGGGTCTTCATCTTATCGTTGCAACTTTAGCGCGTGATGGTCAGGTGCTCATCTCTCTGGCTCGTAACTTTAGTTTGGTATACACCAACATCAATGCAACACTAGGCTATCCCAAAGGGCCACATCTGATCTCTGCACAATGCTGCTGATTTAAACTGTGCATCTATTTCAAATGTAAGATCACTTCTATTCCTTTTCTAAGACAATCCATTGTTTCAGGCACAATGGTCCAGTTATAATAAAACTGCCAATGTAAACCACAAAGTACTATTCTAATATGCCAAGGCAGTATTAAACCATTTTTGGGGTCACACAAATATACCAAGTGACTTACTACTGTTGTCTTCAAAGAATTTCCTTGCAATTGTTATTACACCATTGAAGATTAATTTACAAGTTTTCATTTAGGAGCTCTCAGGCTTTCATATCCTGTACCCCACAAGCCCCTGGTCGTGGGGATATCACTGAAGGTCTTGAACATGCTAGGCAAACACTGCCACTGTCCTCAGCCCAATTATTCCTTTTCCTGTTATAACTTGTGCCTTTCTTTTTGTTATATTTATGAAAAAAAATCCTGACCTCCTTGTTTGGGGAGGGGAAGGATTCTTATCTTGCCACTGTGCTACAAATTTCAGTTTACCAAGACAAAATTCATGAAATAATTTACAGTACTCTCATACACACTAATTAATCCTTTAGGATTCCATTTTTTGTATCCAGTGAAGGAATTCTTAAGGATTTATGAGCCATTTCTCAGACTCCGAATTCTCTATGGTGGTTCTGTGCACAAGCCTAAGGCTCACTACATCAAGACTGGCAGCTACAGCCTCCACCCCTTTGTCAACACACTGGAGATTTTAAAAACACTTTATTTATTAAAGTTAAACATACAAAACCGAAATAGCACGCACCCTACAAAGTGTCTTCTTCCAATAAAAGGAAGACCCTTCTTCTATCCGTGTTTTTGGCTTAAACTCAACTTCAGGTAACTGTGGTGCTCACTTATGTCAACAAATGCTGGCAACTTGATCTAGTTAATAAAAATTACAAACTCAGCTACATAAACATAATATACAGGAAAATTATGGTCAGATTAATGCACAAGAAATACAGGAAAAATTTTATCATGAAACATTTAGTACTCTTGTTCATTAATTTAGCCTTGGGTTTTTTTTGTTTTGTTTTTTTGATTTTTTGTTTGTTTTGTTTTTTACAAAAATAGTATCTACACTGTATACAGGGCTATACATCAGCTTTTTGTTTCCCCATATAAACATTACACATCCCAAAAATGGTACCACCACCACAAGTGAAAAATCAACAAAGGGGAAAAAACAATACAAAACACCAAATAAACACCAGAGAAGGGGAGCACATCCTAAACATGGTTTGTTTTTAATATAAAATTCAAACTCAATGACAAAAAATACAAGGTGAGTCAAGTGTAGAGGTGACCTAACAGGCCAGGGAAACAAGTAATTCAAGGAGAAACCTCGAATGAGACTTTGCTGTTTATAAATTGACCGGTACCCGGGCTTGTCTGGACAATGGCAGGTTATCAAACTGATACCCCGCCAATCTAGCACGCTGGCATTTGCCATGATGTTCCAATGAGCTGTTAGGATACGTCCAGTGCCAAGCACTTGAAAACTCCAAATTAGAACTTATGAAATGTCTACTCAGCATTAGTTAAGTGGGGCCTGAAGTCCAATCATCATCTAAGTGCTGACTGAAACAGCATCTATCTAGAAAAGTTGCCTTGTTCAACGAACTTGAGGGAACTGTCGTTAAGTAGTAATGAAAAACTAAATGATAGCAGTTATCAAATGTCTTCAAGTTTCATTCTACCAAAGCCAAACAATGACAACAATTTATCTTCCTTACTCATCTAGCAAATAATTTACCTTTAGAAAAATATAAGGATAAAAAGGTAAATGTAAAGCCCTGCAGAGATGAATCCAACAGTTTTTCTGATTACTGAGGCATCAAGTGCCTGACATTGTATTTAGATGTGTCTTGATACTGTGTCATAGGCTTGTCAGCAATTCCACAAGTTCCTACTCCAACTTTGCCCGTCACACTTTCTGGTGAAGCAAAAATACTCCTCTTTACCTGAGAACAAAAGCAAAATCATTTGTCATCCGTGAAAACAAATCTTAACCTTTAATGTTAAAATATAGTCAGGTTCCAAAATTTACACATGGCTTTTAAAGAAAATATTACTACATACTAATATAAAGCTTACCTGTCCCAAAATGTTATGTTTTCATTCTCAAATTCCTATTTAAAGTATGAGTCTCTATTTTGGTATAGAGCTCACACAGTCAAGCAGCTGCGATCTTAACAGCAATGAAAAGCCAAACTTTTCATTGGGTGAAACATCCTTATTTTGAGTACTGGAATTCTATAGTTATTTTCTACCCAACAAAGCTTTTTAAATAGAAGCTCAAAAATAAAAGTATGTTTAAAAAAAAAGCAGAGCTCAGTGTATTTTCTGAGAGGTCTGAGGGCACCAAACAGATTTACAACTCCTGGTATAAACTTGCTTTTTACTGCAGAAGGCGGCTAATGACTACTGACAAGAACTATCAAGAATTGGTTAAAAACATGTCCTTTGGGAAATCTATGCATCCTTTCTTCACTGTGAAGTCATTTTAATGACGGCTAAATTTTCAGATTTACAAGTGATAATACCAACCTGGCCTTTTTTGTTTTTAGAGTAAGCTCTGTTGTTGAACTGTTGCCATTTCACCTTCTGGTCCTCTCGTTCCTGCTCAAGCTCTTTTATTCTTTGTGCTTTTTTCAAAGCTTTTTTCTTTTTATATTCACGCTGCTGGGCAATCATTTCTTTTCTGTGTGAAAAACCCAGACACAAATGTGAATAATTAAACTTTAAAATATGACTTCCTTGTAACAGCGCAAAAGCAAAACTTACATATTAATTTATTAATGAAAGCACAACTTTTCATTAAAAACTCAAATGCCAAAATCTGGGTGTGGTAGCATGCCTGTAATCTTAGGTGGAAACAGGAGGATCACAAGTTCAGAAATCCTCCTTGGCAAGCTGGAGGTCAGTCTGGGATACACCAGACCCCTATCTTAAAGAATGGTAAGGGCTAAAGAGATGGCTCAGCCTGTAAAGGCATCTGCCACCAAGGCAAGCTTCATGAGCTAATCTGAGTTTGATTGAACGACAGGGTAGATAGAACAAAATCAACTCTTTTAAGTTGCCCTCTGACCTCCATACATGAATCCATACAATAAAATAAATGTAAAACAAGCGCCACTTATTGAGTACTATTAAGAAATTTTTAAATAAAAGGTAGATGCAGTTCAGTGGTAGAACACTTGGTAAGCACACCCACAAATGACAACAAAAATGTCTGTGCACTAAACTCCGATCTACTACAATGTAAACCAAATCTTCCAACACTTTTTTTAAATACAGCTTTTGCCAGTTGTGCCTCAGGAATATTACAGTTCAGTACATGCAATGGTATATTACCTACAATCCTACCACTTAGGAGAAGGAGGCAGGTAAATCAGGAATTTAAGGTGTGCCTCTGCTACACACAGAGTTCAAGGCCAGCATAGGTTACATGAAACCCAGTCTTAATAACAAACACCATTAATGGCTGGCTAAACCTTTACCAATTTGTAAAAATTCAGTCAAAATAATATGCTCAATACTTGGAAAAATTATATGAAGTGATTTAATGCAGATAAAACTATTTCATCAATACTGAAGGAATATAGCAACCGAAACTGGAAGAATGACACAAACAATATTCTCTGTGATGACCAAGACCAAAAACCTGCATTTCCAAAGATAGAATTCTAAGTAGGACCAGGGCCTAAGCCATCCATAATCTCTGCTTGCTAACACCAACTGCTAAGATGAAAGGTTTTTAAGAGAACAACCCTGATTTCTCTGTACCAAATAACAAGCAACATGAGGCTAAATGGTCTTTGTATACAGAAAGAATCGAACAAGAAACTAGATTAAGCAAGGTTTTACCATCTGATTTTCTTACTGAGAATTTAAATGTTATTTTAACAAATGGTATTTTTCTAAATTCAAAAACATTTATGTAGCAATTTAAATTTTTGGAAACGTCCAAAATCATAAATAAACACCAACACCAAACCAGCAGTGTGGCAGATTGTGTTTCCACACAAACAAGCACAGGACTGCAGAGCGGCTTTCGGGTTGCCCTGTCTTCTGTTATCTAACTATCTGCTGTCTGGTCACCTACATTATTTTCTTTACCTACCACATTAAAAACAAACAACACACAGAACACAGAACAAAACTCGGAAGTGCCCCAGGCTTTTGGAGACGTGTGAGAACCATCACACACCCTTCACAGCTGTGGCAGATGCTAGCTTGTTCAACACCAATTAGAGAGAAGGGCCAGGCGACACTATTTACCCATCCAAAGCCATTTACTCTGCTGACCCTTCTTTCAATTATTAGTGTAGATGTTATTTTCCTAAGGAAACTGTCCTGGTAACTGTGGTACCTTGTTTTGGCTCCCTTAAACTGCTGCTGTGTGCCCTCCACTTTCTACACTCGACTGTTTATGTATCCCCCACCCCTTTTGCAGCACTAGGTACAACTGTAACTGTTAGGCAAAGACTCCACAACCTAAGCCACACCCCCCACCCCAGGACACTTCCTTGATGGTGTGTTCTTTTCAGAATACAGACTCAGCAGGAACAAGGTGCAAATGGGCTCCACTGTGGCCTAGCCTCAGGACCTAACTTAAAAAATACAGTAGATGCTCTAGTATAATGTCCTATTTATTGAATAGGTTAGTACAAACAGCCTCCACTGTACCTAGGCACACACACTGAACCCATGTTGCAAATCTTCAAAACAAGGTTAAACAGTGTCACAGCCTCGCTACAATGAAGCCCCCATGGGTTACCTTTGCAGATTACTTCAAGTACGCCAACCCCTAACATGGCACGCTACAGTCAGTTACCTTAGCCAGATGCAGTGACCTGCTTATAACCTAAGCACTCAAAAGGAGTCCAGCCTGTGCCTTACAGCGAGTCTGCCTGTCTTGAAAAACAAGTCACTTACTTTGACATGGGTTTGTTGCCACTGTCCTCTTTTGCCTTCCTTCCTTCTTCTACAGGTTTGAGGTTCAACAATGGAGTCACTTCAGCATTGCCATAGCCAGCAAAGGTGATTGCTGCGGTGCCATTTTCTTCATCGATCTCCTCAATCTCCGCTTCGTAACACCTGCAAAGATATCATGGCTGTAAGCAGGTGAGTAAAGATCTAGTACTCAGCCTACAAGACTTATACTGTAGCGACTCAATTATCAAGTCTCTAAATAAATTCTGTAATCAAATGGCCCCTTTGGCAAAATAATACCAGAGGCTTAAAATGAGGCGTGAGGCACCTGGTACCAAGCCCTAATGAACACTTTTGTCAGAAGACTTTCTTACACATCTACTCACTGTACCTATTTTTTAGAGGAAAGGTAATATTTAAATGATTGATTTCAATGTATGCACTTGAGTGCAGTGAGATTACCAGTCATTCACTTTTTAATCTGAGGAGAAAACAATTGGGAACATTTTAGAACACAGCCATTTATCTTTCTTTCCTTTAGGATCCAAACCATTCTTCCAAGAAATTAAACTAAACCTTCCCTAAAATTAAGTTGTATTAATGGCAACAACCCAAGAATTACACTAGTCTTTTTTTTTTTTTTTTTACAAATTACATCACCTACACAGATGAGCATTGCAAACTGAATAAAAGCATCTTACCATTTTATCTTATTAATTCATGTTATAGTTAGAGGGTTGTTTTTCTACACTTACTGTCCATCTTCACTCCAGATTGCCATACATTTGTCCCCTACTTTCCATGAATGAGTGGGCTGAGTAGAAGCAAAACTGTCTGAACTTGCAAGGGTTTCAGAAGGCTGGGTTGACAGAAGGTCTTTGGTCAATTCTATAACTTCCTAAAAAGGAAAACAAAAGCTGTAACACTTGCAATTTAATACTGTCAACCACTTTCTTGTTTTATAGTATTAGTTCTCATACCACAAAGCAGTTATGCATGCTACATGTACAATTCACATTGCTTTTAAGAATACTGATTGTATGCCCATATAAAGACTGAGGAATAGCACTATGGACTAGTAAGTAGTGAAGCTGTGACATACGCCTACACAGGCATCTTCACCTTAACTATAAAAACTTTTAGAAATAAAAGAAGACAAGTTTCAGCCATGACTGATTTCTAAATGCCTTTTGTGACTGAACATATGAGAAACAGAGACCAAATCTGATTCAGGATCACTTTTATAGCTGCCATGTGTCTTTCACACAACTATAGTTTTACAGGGCGTTACCTGGCAGAAATAAACAGGGCAGCCAACATACCTCCTCTATGAAGTCCCCAAAACAGTCTCATTGGCACACAAACAATGTTTCTACTTATACCAATTTCTACTATAATACTGTAAAGCACAAATAAAAGAAACCAGCAGTTTAAGTGCTAATCAAGTTAGATTTAAAATAGCCCACCCCTACATATCAAGCACAGTAGCACAGCTTCATTTTAAGGAAAAAGAGTGTGTAAGTAACTCACATAGGCAGGCAATACCTTTCTCTATGGCGGACAACTTCCTAATTCAGGCTTCTGTGTATTGTTTTGAGTGTGTTAAATTAAAAACTTGCCAAAAAATATACATTACTTACTACTTATCTGCTACATTCTTACTCTAAATAATTCATTGTCTGATTTTCAAAGAACCTGCTTACTGATTTCCCACACTGCTGCATTTAAGACATATTCTATGTTTGGGACAAATATAGCAAAATTAAAACTTAGTTTCTTCAGGCATCTAATGAGGTTTTGGCAATAGGTGCTTGGGTTCAGTAGCCAAGAAAAGTTAAAAAGACTCTCAATCTTCCTGGCTACTTTAAAACAAAACAAAATAAAAAACAAACAAACAAACAAAAAAAAAACACCACAACTAATATTTGTACCAAAAAAACCCCAATAAACTCGCAGAAAAGTCAGTCTTATGAATTAAAAAAAAAAATTCTAGTAAAACTTAGATTTGAGTTGATAACTCAATAGAAAGCCATCTCTAAGGTGCCAAGTAGACCTCTTTTTCTTTTTTTTCTAAGTCACGGGAGGTTATGCATGGCTTTATATTCATTAGTTCTGCAATGCTACAGATTGAACCGATTGAACCCTGGGGTCTTGTGCAAACCAGGCACATGCCCTCAAGTATTTTTTCATAAAACAATTCTATGTAAATAGAGCAGAATTTCCAATAATATAGTAATACAAAAAGAATAAATCATCCAAGTTTGTTCTCAATTAAAGACCTTCAGAGCCAGCCAGGAATATAAAGCAGTAGGCCTGACTCTTTATTGTTAAGAGCCTACATCTCCTTCCAGGGGTCATGTACTTAATTAAGCAAGCATGCATCTGTCTGTCAGAAGTCTCAGACTGACAGAACATTTATTTCCCCACCATTTTCAAAAGAAAATATATTCGAAGAAAAAACCTGAAAAGCTGTGCGTTAATTCTCAAAACCCTGTGCCAAGATGGCTCTTCTTATAAACAAAGCACAGAGCACTTACCCCTAATGTCCTTAACTCTTGTCATTTTAAATGTCCCTCCCAGTCATTTATGAAGAACCTCTCCATTTTTTGTCTTCACATGTGTGCATGGACCAAAATATTAGGAAAACTATTGTATGTATGAGGGGGTTCTCGAAGGTACATACCATTAATTACTTTTCCTCCCCCAAGTGTGAATTCTGAAACTGCTCCTTCACTGACAGATGGGCAGCAGTTACAGTAACCGGCAATTCCAGGAAGCATCGGGTGCTGTGATCTACATATCAGCAGGTCAAAGGGGGTGCACTCAAGCACTCTGCTTACTGAAGGAAGGCGTTTCGGGGATGCAGAGAGCCACTGTAATATATGAGACAAGTGACTTGACCCCTGCCTCCTTTAGAACCAGTTTATTCAGCAATACAGCCTAAAAAATTGTCTTTGTGACCACTACAGACTGCCTGGGGAACTAAAGGCCTAGCTAGTCTGATTTTACTATATACCTACTTCTTCTAAGTGAAGAAAAGGCAGTTAGGACTTCAGAAGATTAATTTGTTGTCTGAATTTTTTATTCTATATGAAGACAGAAACATGAAAACCTTACCAAAAAAACATAGAATTAGAGGCCAGTATGATGCCCCCCCAAAGAAAATGCAGAAGCCACAATTAGACAAGATTTAAATAACGAGACATATATATCCCTAAAAGGAGCAAGCTATTTCCTAGTCTCAATGCAAACAGTCAGGTTGGAAGCATATATCCAAATACTTTTCACAATATTACCTAATCTTAAGTGATGGTTTCCATCTTCCAATAGTATTCAGTTCAAATCATACCTTGTAACCAAAATCAAACTTCTCATAATGGAGGGGGGGGGCATAACCAAAAACTGATTAAGACTGTTCAAATGAAGAGTTCTGTGGGATCACTATTTACTGTATTATTAGCACTTGAGCTTCTCAATCTGCACCATCCAATATTTAATCAACTCTAGGTATAACAGCCTAGTAAATTGCAGGTACCCAGTAGCTACGCATGGCTAGTGGCTGTGGCATGCAACAGCAGACACAGAATCAGTCACTGCCACAGAGGCACGCTCTACCAGACTGTGCTGTTCTAACTGGCTACAGAAAAGAGGATACTTTTGTAGACAAATGATTTCAAAGTCATTATTGCTTTGCTTTTTTTTTATTGAGACAGAGACTCACTATGTCACCATGGCTGGCCTGGAACTCTATGTAGACCAGGTTGGCCTCAAGCACAAAGAAACCTGCCTGCCTCTGCTAGACTTGTGTTTGTATTCTGTGGGCTCTTTCCCCCAGTGCTGGGAACTGAACCACAGAGTACTGTGTATTCTAAGCAGTTACAGCCTCAGCCTCTACATCATTATTAACTTAGCCCTAGGTAAGCCTTTTAGGTACTCTATCTGCCATAATGATTTTTCCCTATCATACTTTCCATCATAGATTTCTTATCAAAATAGCTGACCCTATACTCTAAAGATAATTTACCCTAGAACCATTAAAAGAAGACCTGGCAATAATGCTCTTTGAAACCTGACTACCAACCCCTCCTCTACCAGTTCCTTATAGACCTCCCACTGCCCAGTGCTGCGAAGAACAGGAAGGACTGTTTTGAAGTCAGCAGAGATGGATGGGGCAGGTCAATTTGCTTCTGTCACTCCACCTTCACCCAATCCTCACTGCACAGGTGAGCAAATCCAATGAGGTGGCAGCAAAGACTGGGTCACTGTTTTCTAAACCTCTTCTTACTGAATGGCACATGCACTCCATAGGCCTGGCTTAAACACTGAAAGAGAGTCTTACTCAAAGTAAAATTATTCCACAGATTTTGTCTTTAAAAATAACATTTACACTATTGTAAGTCTAGAGTCTGAGTTTAAAAATGTCTAACTCATTTTAAGTTACAAAGAGATCTTTCAGAATCCCATCTATTAAACTCTGTCAAGTAAGTTACATTTGAAATTTTGTGGGGTTTTTATTTTGAGATAGTGTCTCACTCACTATGTAGCCCTGGATGGCCTGGAACTCAGAGTGATGCCTACTTCTGCTTCCTGAGTAAACTCCCTAAAGGCATACATAGCTAATATCAATGTCCATCAAGAGTATAAAGGGAAGGACTGCTTGAAAGGGACATAAAATAAATATTCAAAAACCTTGAATTTTAAGGCTGTTCTTACAATCAAAACATATGGATAGAATATTTACAAGTTACATATACTACTTTTCTTAGGCTGGTGTTCTGAGAAACAACAGTTTGTCCTGAAGCGGTTTCATACTTCTTATCTCTCAGGAAAAGTTAGATCTCCTTTCACACCAATTCAACTTAGACTGGCTCAACAACTACAAATCCAAGCCCTAAGTTCAAACACTGACAACATGGACAGAGTGTAATCTCTTCACACACCCTGTGTAAACATATCAAGTGTCTTTATAAAAGGTATACCCCATTAATGTTGAAAACTAAGGTCACATTTCCTATCCAAATAATTTTGGTTCAGTAAAATGGACCTTAATCTGGTTATACTTTCTTCCTTTTTGATAGTGTCATGTTTTGAACTAAGTTTCCTTGTCAAATCTTTAAAAATAAAAGTATACTCACTTTCGAGGTTTCTTCTCATGAAATTCTAAAAGCGCTCTCAAGACTTGCAAAACCATGACTGTTTCATTCATTTTGATGTATGCCTAACAGAAAAAGCAACCTCAGAAGCCTCAGTGCCTGAATATAGGTGTACTGTGTGTGTGTGTGTGTGTGTGTGTGTGTGTGTGTGTGTGTGTATACAAACAGGGAGCACCTTCTCCACAGGAGCTTTCAGTGCCTACGGATTCTGAACACATCAATTGACACAATATTTTTTGCAGACAGCGTCAACAACAACTGCCCGCCTACACTTACCTGTAAATCCTTCTTCAGTTTCAATAGGTCTTCATTCTCCCCGTTCCCAGACAAAGCAGCTTCTACTTGCTGGAGTTGGGCTTTGTAGCTAGCCAACTGCTTAGCCAGATCCTCTGACATCTGAGAAGAACAACAAAAACCATACAAGCTGAGTCAAATGTCAAATTACAAGAATGTTCCTCCAACCAGCCTAAATTAATTACTTCTGCTCCCAACTCCAAGTTTTATTCATCATTTTTACTCTCTTCAGACTTAGCTAATCCACAAACTTCAAAGCAATAAATTGTAAAGACTACAGACATGTCAGATCAACTCTATACAAAAATAACTTCCAAAAGCACACTATAAGAAAAAATTAAAGTGGCTTTCTTTTAACTAATGTAAGAAAGCAGTGTGTGAGCATGTGGCTGGCTCAATAACGAAGACTCCGACATACTTTTTGTTTATTTTTAAGACAGGGTTTCTCTGTGTAGCTTTGGAGCCTGTCCTGCAACTCGCTCTGGAGACCCAATCCAGTGGAGCTGTCCCTGAATTCACAGAGATCCCGCCTGCCTCGGCCTCCGCCTGCCGAGTGCTGGGATTAAAGGCGTGTGCCACCAACACCCGGCTTTCGTTTATAAAAGTTGGAAAAGTCAAAAAATCGGACAAGTCCAGCATGGACGAGCACTTCGAAAGTCAGACAAAACTACACAAATCAGTTTCCCCACCACCCAACTCTAAGTGTACGTAGTAGCCACTCGGAACACACAGACACAGACAGACACACAGACACACACACAGACAGAAAGACACACACAGACAGACAGACAGACACAGACACACACAGACAGACTCACAGACACACACACAGACAGGCAGACACACATACAGAATCACAGACAGACACAGACACAGACAGACTCACAGACACAGGCAGACACACATACAGAATCACAGACAGACACACACAGACACACAGGCAGACACACAGACAGACTCACAGACAGACTCACAGACACAGACAGGCAGACACACATACAGAATCACAGACACAGAAAGACACACACAGACACAGACAGGCAAACAGACACACACACAGACAGACACACAGACAGACTCACAGACACAGACAGACACACACACAGAATCACACAGACACACACAGACACACAGGCAGACACACACACAGAATCACAGACAGACACACACAGACACACAGGCAGACACACATACAGAATCACAGACAGACTCACAGACACACAGGCAGACACACAGACTCGCGCGCGCGGGTCATCTTAGAAACCTGCCTGTCCACAAACCCAAACCCAGCTCCGCGTCCGCAAACCGGGCCCACACCCGTCCCGCCTGCGCCCGCAAACATCCGGGTCCCCGGGCACGGCGTCCGGAGCTGCGGCCGGCCGGGGGCCTGGAACGCGGGCGGCCGCCTCAGTGTGCGGCTTCCCACAGCCGGCCCGCAGCCCGCCACAACCGCCGGCCTGTCAGCACCGACCCAAGCCGCGGCCTCCATGGAAACCGCGGGCCCCGCGTCCTCACGGCGGGGGGCGGCCACGTTCGCCGGCCAGGGCCGCGAGCGCAGCCGGGACCCCGCGGCCGGGCCGGGCCTCCGTCTCCACTCCAGGCCGAGGCCGGCGAGGCCTCCGCCCTCCCTCACAGGCTCGTTACCTTGGGCGGGGCTGGGGACGGGACGGCGGGCAGGGGTCGGGGAAGCGAGCCCAGCGGCGGCAGGGGCAGCTGCAGCAGGGGAAATGTCCACCACGACGAGAAGGTTCGGTCGGAAAAGGAGAAACTCCACCGGCGGCGAGGGGGGAGGGGAGGAAAGCCGGGCTCCGGCCACAGGGACAGACAAGGCGAGCGAGATCTCACGAGACATACACACTCTCGCGAAATGGCGCTCGAGTCACATGACTCCCGGCGTCCTCTAAGCTGCCTGCGTTTGCGGCCTCCGAAGGCGAAGTGGGTGTGGCCTGACGGGGAGGAAGTGGCGTATGTGGGCTGCGCCAGGCGCGGAGTGCCGGCTCCCCCGTCACTTCCGCCCTGTGTTGCAGGCGCCGAGTGGATTCCTCGCGTAGGTGTTGTCCTCTAGTTCCGGGGCGTACACTCCCGAGCTTTTCCGGCCGCGGCGATGAGACGAGAAAGGTCTTAGAACCCGCAGAGGCGCAGGTTCGGTCCTGCCGGGGAAGCAGAGTCAGGTGGTCCGCTCTGCGTAGCGAGTTTTAGCCTTGTCAGTGAAGAGAAGGGAAGTTTTGTTCTGTTCTTGCACGGAACATAAATAAATACAGCCAGTAAAGACAGATAGCTTGATGGAATGGGGTAGGTGCCCATCCGCAATCGCTAAAGCCAGGGAAAGGGAGGTTGTTTACAGAGTCAAGGAATCACCCAGGTATGAGTCACACAGGTCGTATCCCACAGGCGGTTCGTAACTGCAACCGAGACCAGGGGTCAGCTTCATCACCACTAACTGCGAGACAGCCAGACTCCATGCAACTCTGGACCGATACAACACGAGTGACTGTCGCCTCTTAAGGGATATAACCAAGCCTTCCATTTTAAAGAAAATGTAAGCATGAAGAACCACAGATCCTCCATGTTCCCTTGACTTAAATTATCCACGAGTAATGTGGTTTTAACGAGAAGTATTTCCCGTCGTGTCGGGCATTTGAACACTTCCTGGCTGGAGAAGAATGCCGCTGAGGGCAGGTTTGAGAGGTTAAAAACTTACATGCCACTTCTGGTTTGAGCTTGCCGTTTTTTGATGCCAGCTCTCAGCAAACTGCCCCAGCCACCTCTGGAGCAGCCACCAGAGCCAGCCACCTCTGCCATTATAGACTCACTTTCCAGAACCAGAATTTTCCTGAAGTCAGCTTGGTCATGCTGTTTTATCACAGCAACAAAAAAAACCAAAAAAACAAAACAAAAAAAAAAAAAAAAAGGCATGTTATTAGGGGAATGAGAACTGTTTTAGATTAGTAGATAAAAAGAAGAGCATGGTGGTACATGTGTGTAATCTCAGTACACCAGAGGTAGAGGTAGCACCAACACAAGTTTGAAGACTGCTGGGACTGGTTGCTGTGTTCCGGGTCTGCAGGAGCCTATCTGAGGAACCAGCCAACCAACAAGAGAACTAACAACGTGGTGTGTAAATGTTGACTGGACAGGCCAGGCCAGTGTTGTTAACACAGAGGTAATTCGTTCACGGACAAGCGCAAGGCCCTGGCAAGGTCCCACCCACCCAATCATACACACAAAACCATACGTGTGGAAATTTGAGCTTAGACAATATTAGATGATGCTTGGATTTGCTATTATACGATGCTAAATTGCTAGTTTCATTAGGTGTGAAGTTTATAGTTACTTAGGGGAAAGGTATTTAGGGATACCTCCAAGTAGTATGACCAAAATACTGTATTCCATAGCTGGGTGTGGTGGCACATGCCTATAATTCCAATAGCTGGGGAGTGGATTTATGAAGATGAGGAAATGTCAAAGGCAAACTCAGGTGTGTAGTGAGTTCAAAGTTAGCCTAGGCCATATGAGACTCTTCTCAAAAAAATATGTAAGATATTTCCATTATTCATATATACTAACATACATGTACCTATATATGTATGTATGTGTGTATTCACATAAAATATAAAAAGCAAACTTAGCAGTTACTGGATTTAATGGAGAATGTGTCACATTTATGGTACTAACCTCTCAACTTTTCTGTATATTTGACAATTTTCAAAATAAAAATATGAGGAAAGTATTCATAGTCTTGCTGTAACAGGAATAATAAAAACCCAAAGACAGATATTGAGGTTCAATCTGAATATCAGAGATGCAAAGCAGCGTCTCTGCTAGAGAGTTCTTACTTCTCCCAAGGCCAGGGCATTCTTGTCTCTAGGAACCCTCAGTGTGGCTGGAGACTGACTGTTGAATACCCAAATGAGTGCTGTGATCAAAGAGCTCTGTTCCTCTTTTAGACTGATTCACTCTCATGTAGTGACCTTGAACTCACAGAGATCCATCTCCTGAGTGCTGGGATTCAAGGTGTGGCCTCTACTGCTTGACTTCTGGCTGTGGCTAGTTTTGCATTCTGATCTTCAGGCAAGCTTTATTAGGTCATAAACAATATGTCACCACACCTAGCTAGAATAGAATAGATTCTGAATGGTGTGTGTGTGTGTTTGTGTGTGTGTGTTCCTGTGTGTTGGTGATGATGGAAGAATGGAGGAAAAGTCTGGGTGGTAGCCATTGCTTATTAAGTGGAGATAAGACATGAAATTACAAACCCACATGTGGTCCTCAGAAACAAGACAACAGAAAGTGTTAATCCTATTGGTGGAGAATAAAACTACTACCACAATTTAAAGCCAAATTTGAAGCAAACTTCAATTAAATACTGGCCAGGTAGATGGGATCAGGCCAGATCCTTACCCAGTTTTCTGGAAAGTGACCCCAAATTGGTTTTGAAAGGGATTAAGAAGGAAACCCCATGATTCATTTTATTTCCCATCAGGTCCAATCAGGGGCAAATATACATCCTGACACAGCCCCTGCCTACTACCTCCTGCCCACATGTGGTCAAGGATATCCAGTGTAGTTAGGTCAAACAAACTTGTTTAAGGAAATGAGAACATGTAGCTTGTTAGCTCCCATAAACAACAGCCTCCAGTATTTCAGTAAATATCTGTCCTTGGGCAAAGGGCTTGCAGATCAGAGGCATTTTTGTTTCATGGATCTCTAAGCCATAGCAATTAAGACTTAAACTTTTAAGTTTTGGCTCTCACAAAATTATGGCTCAGACAGCAGGAAAGATGCGATGGCTAGGAAGAAAAGCATGAGTAAGTTAGTGAAGGCATTGCTAGCCTTGCACTCAGGCAGGAGTCGGGCATGAGAGTCAGATGCTCACTAGCCCTCTGCTGTGATGGGGCTCTATGTGTTTTTCTGTTATAGCTGTGGCAGTAGTCTTCAAAATGGTCTTTGACCTTTTTTTTTTAATGTATCTGGGTGTTCTGCCTGCAAGTGTCTGTACCACCTGCATTCAGTGCCCATGGATGCCAGGGAGGGCGTTGGATCCCCTGGGACTTGAGTTACAGATGGTTGTAAGATACCTTGTGGGCTCTAGAAACAGAACCTCGGTCTTTTGGAAGAGCACCTAGTGCTCTTAACTAGGGAGCCATCTCCCAGCACCTTAAGCCCTTTGAAAGTGGAGTTACTGTACTCCTGAGAGTAGCTACCGTTCCAGCATGTGTGTTTGGGTGGGGAGGGGGCACACATAGCATAGCATAGCATACATGTGGAGACAGAGGACTCAGGTGTTAGTCCTTTGAAAGTGGAGTTACTGTACTCCTGAGAGTAGCTACCGTTCCAGCATGTGTGTTTGGGTGGGGAGGGGGCACACATAGCATAGCATAGCATACATGTGGAGACAGAGGACTCAGGTGTTAGTCCTAGCCGTCCGCTAAGTGGGAGACAGTCTTTTGCTCACTGTGGCAAGCACAGTCTTCCTGGCAGACTTGATGACGTGTGGGATTTTCCTGTCCTGGTCTCCCATTTTGCTAGGCAAGCTTTGGGATGGCAGGTTTGCTGCCATGCCCAGCTTCCCGCGTGGATCCTAGGACTTTGAATTCTAGCCGTCGTATTTTCATGGCAAAGGCAGTGGTTCTCAACCTTTGGGTCACATATAAGATTGTTACAATGCATAACAGTGGCAAAATTACAGTTATAAAGTAGTAATGAAAATAGTTTTGTGGTTGGGGGGTTGCCAAAAGAGGAACTGTTGTGACAAGGGTCCCAGCGTAGGAAGGTTGAGAACCACTGCACTAAGCAGTCTCCTAAGACCATAGGAACTCTGATTTCTACAAAGACCAAAATGAGCTCCAGAGTTTCACCCTTTAGAGAGCAATAGCCCATAATGTGATGTGGCCATATTTAGCTATGTTGCTGAAAGTGAAACAATTACTGGATACAGTAATACTCAAACATTCCACTAGATGACAGTAAGGGTCCAGGCATCATCTGATACTGGTTTTGTTTGTTTTTAATTTTTTAGCAGCGATGGGGCCATGGTGCAGAAACATTGCCAAAGGGAAGTGTGGAGGAGGATGAGGAACTAAAAGTATGCATGCTAACTATGGCCTAATAATAATAACAATAAACAAATAACCAAATAATGAAGGGCTCCACACCATCTGCACTCTGATTGTATTTTAACACACAGGTTTTTATGTCTGCTTGTTGTGTG
This sequence comes from Cricetiscus sungorus, assembly GCA_030556225.1. NCBI lineage: Eukaryota > Metazoa > Chordata > Mammalia > Rodentia > Cricetidae > Cricetiscus > Cricetiscus sungorus. Next base: position 149,151,020 of record JANBXA010000007.1, read on the forward strand.
TTGCATTTTGTGAATTCCTCCATGAAACATTTCAGATCACCACCATTTATGGTTCCACACCTATAGTTGTTAAACTATAAATAGGAGTCAGGCAATGGTGGTGCCTGCCTTTAATCCCAGTGCTTGGGACACAGAGGCAGGAGGATCTCTGTGAGTTGAAGGCCAGCCTGGTCTACAGAGTGAGTTGCAGGGCAGCTAGGACGACACAGAGAAACCCTGTCTTGAAAAACCATGTATGTGGCTCACTTTGTACATCTAGTACATTTAACACATACTTTTATGCTGCCACCTTGTCCTCTGTAACCACTGTTCCTGAGGCACCCAGTCTCTGGTCCTGGTTGGTTTTGCAGATGACGCAGATGTCTGTGTAAGGTCATTGGAGAGTGAGCTGGGGGGGGGGGAGCTGGGCACAATTGCTCTGAGAATCGGAGGCAATCTCACTGGGCAGACCCCAATCCATCAACCAGTCAATGAGCTGCCCTGTGAAGAGCGGCCGCGTGAGTCCCGAGTCACTTACTGGAGGAGAGTTTGGCCCTAAACCATGGCAACACACCGCAGTATAAACCATGGCACACACCGCAGTATAAACCATGGCACACACCGCAGTATAAACCATGGCACACACCGCAGTATAAACCATGGCACACACCGCAGTATAAACTATGGCACACACCGCAGTAGGCAAGAAAGCCGGTCCTGCTTTTGGTGTCTCTGATGTAAGCTTTGTCACAGAAGCTACCCACATTAGAGATGGTGAACTCTGGGACCAGAGGGGTGGTCCTACAGTCAAGAGTCATGTGCCCTGGAGAGGACCTGAGTTCAGTTCCTCTGCACCCATAGTGGGCACTCACAACCGTCTATAACTCCCGGTGCCCGCTACCGCCGACTCCGGCGCTTGAACTTAAGTGCGTGAACCCCTTCATATAATTAAAGAAATAGCCCTTTTTAAAAAAGAAGTTGTGAAAGCCATCTTTCTTTTGACTTAAAGCTAATGGCTGTGTGCTTCCTGCAGAGGCTGCTGCCCCAGAGAGGAGCGTGCTTACCCATAAGCACCTCAGCTACAAAAATTAAGCATTCTCTCTACCGAAGAATTTTCTCATTTTTAAACATAATTGCCGATTATCATTTTTGCTTTGTTTTGTTCTTTTGAGATTGGACCTTAATGTGTAGCCCCGGCTGGCCTGGGACTTACTATATAGACCGAGTTGGCTTTGAGCCCCCGAGATCTGCCTGCCGCTGCCTCTTGACTGAGCCCTGGGATTAAAGCATGTGCCATCTCCCCCAGTCTCTGACTGGTGATCCTTTACTCCAGCATAGCAAGAGCTGAGCTGTGAGAGCGAGTTTTCTGTCTTAAAGTGTATGGGGAGTGATAAGCATTCTCTACAAGCACCCTGTTTGCAGGTAGTAAATGCATGATTGACCATTTATTTAAAAGACTTGAAAACTTGTCGGCCTTGGCTTCTCTCTCGTCCTGTCACCACTGATACTTTTCCTGACTTTTTTCTCCCGTTTCAGCGGAAGGGGCTGCCCCTCCGCTCCAGTGACCCCTAAGTCTCCTGCACGTTCCTTTTCCTGTGCTGCACACTGCGCCTCAGCACTTTGCACTTGGCCTGTGCTGTAATGTAAGGATGGAAATCCCTCCCTGACACGTGTCCTCCACATTACGCTGATTCATCCTTGAAATGCTGAAAAAATATGACTGGTAAGGTCTGGCTGCCCCCACCAAAACTTATGTGGACATTTAATTCCCACGGCAAGTTGTTAATGAGCTGGGACAGATGACCTTAGGCAATGATTAGGTCGTGAGGTTTCTCCCCTCATGAATCAGTGGAGAACTGAGTTCTTGTCCACTTGGTCTGTGGGAGCTGCCAGTTTGGCCCCCTCTGTTGGATGAGCCCTACTCACCATATCCCACCAACAAGAAGACCTGCTCAGGCCCAACCTCCAGAACCATGAGTTTGTTGATTGGTTGGTTGGTTTGTGTCAGGGTTTCTCTGCATTGCTTTGGAGCCTGTCCTGAAACTAGCTCTGTGGACCAGGCTGGCCTTGAACTCACAGAGATCTGCCTGCCTCTGCCTCCTGAGTACTGGGATTAAAGGTGTGTGCCACCAACGCCCGGCCCCAGTCTGTATTATTATTGATTTAGGTAGCAGCAAAAAAAAAAAAAAAAAAAAAAAAAAAAAAAAAAAACCAGAATGAGATAATGACTATATTGAGCTTTCATTCATACACAACCAAATATATCATTACAAAGTCGTTAAAGAGTCCTGGGGAGATGGATCAGTGGGTAAAGTGTTAACTGCAGGCATGAGGACTCAAGTTAAACCTCCAGCACCCATATGGCCACACATCTGTAACCCCAGCAGTGGAGGTGAGGGGAGAAACAAGAGATGCGAGCGCTGGGACTTGCTGGCCACCAGCTTAGCTGAAAACCTGAGAGCTCCAGAGTCTGTGTGAAGACAATAACCAGTGCGCTATTCTGGCTGTTCCCCACGTGCAAAGGCATGCGCGCACACATGCACTAAAGTAATTGTTGAAGATAAGTCGAAGTCATGAGTAATAAAAATTACTAATTGTGGGTCAAGCATGGTGGTGCATACCTTTAATCCCAGTACTCCAGAGGGAGAGGCATATGGATCTCTATGAGTTTGAGGGCAGCTTGGTCTATATAATGAGTTTCAGAACAGTCAGGGCTACATAGTGAGAAGCTGTCTCAAAATTTTTACTAACCATAATAGTATTAATTTAAATTTTTTATAACAATAAAAACCTCAAATGGTCGAAAACATTTAAAATACTCAAATTTATACACAATCAATGATATCCCAGCCCAAATGTACTCGGCCAAACGGGAGATAAGAATGGCAGCATGCATACACTGATGAGAGAGGTAGACGCTTTAGAAAGTGCGCTGGTATTATTTAGGAAAGCTGAGGAGACCAGGAACTGTGTATACAGCATTCTTGTCTGTGTGATAAGGAGGTACATAAAACTTAACTGCACTTTTGATTTTGAAAACAAAAACTTTAAATCAACAACCCAAGTGGCGTCTGCAGGAGAAGAGAAGGTGTGTTGTATTTCTTCACCACCTCCTTGATATCTAAATGAATGCAAATGAAAAAAAAACATTTATCAACATGGTTAAATCTTAATGGTGTTCGGCAAAAAGACCAACTGCAGGGTAATGCATGCAGTAAGAGACCACGTGTGGAAAGTCAAGGAACAATCATGTATATTCTAATGAAAGTAAAAGACTAAGTATGAGAATAAAAACTCCCAAATTTGGGATAGTAGCTGTCCCCGGGGGAAATGAATGGACACTGGGATGGGGACTGCCAAAGCAGGCAGCTTTTCACTGTGCCTCTCAGGTGAACTTTTCCCCGTGTCCTGAAGACTGTCTGGCAGACTCTTCCATGAGGCAGGAACCCTGCAGAACTGTCTCATCTGGTTTTGTCAAGTTCAGCAGTCACTGTCCTGTGGGCCCTGCATGTCCAGTTTAGATAGCATACAGTCAAACGGTTCAAGCAAGAGCTGTTTCTTGCCCAAATGACTAGTCTTGCCATGTTGAAGGCAAACTCCATAACAAGTTTCTTCAATGTCCATCTTCCTCTCTGACTTAATTGGTGTTGCCAGGAGCAGTTGTGTCTCACTGTCATGAAAGACCCTAAACCATTTTAAATGCCACATTCTGTACATCTTTGAAAGGTTTGAAGGGTATCTCTGTCCATTTGAAATGTATCTCTGTATATCTAGAAAATGTAACATAAGTTTTGATTATTATAGGTGACTGTAATTTGTATTTAATTGTATATTACATTTTGAAATGAGCTGTATAAACACAATACCTAAACAAGAGGAGAAATATACCTATAACAAATTAACCTTAAATTTGTATCAATAAATCAAAATCCATACCTATACAAAGTATTCATTTCTATCTCATACTCTCTTCTTTTTTTTTCCTTTAGAAAGAGATTGGCTGTGATCATTAACCATTTATAACCAACACCATTTAAATGAAAACCAACATTTATAAATAATATTTGGGAATTTGGGCATCATTCTCTCCAAACTACTTCCTGCTGCCTCGGGGCACTGTCAATCCCAAGAAGATTCCAAGAAAACCCAGAACCCTGGCCAAATCCCGGCTGTAGTATCTGAAGCTGCATCGTTTCAGCTATTTTGGATGTTGGATCACCTGGGCCACTGCTTCAGGAGATCTGGCTTGATCAAACCTTATTAGTCTGAAAGGAATCCACAGCTGTTCATTTTCTGTGGAAACAAAAACAGAACCTCTTTTCCAAAGTAACCTGTCCTTAGACTTAAATTTTGAACTCAAAGCATTTTAAAAATAAATAGGCTGTATTAATCCAGCAGCATTTATAATCAAATGTCTTTTAGCATCTGTTGCTCCTTCCACAGCAAATAATTTAAAAACAATACAATAGCATATAGTATCCAGACTTTCTGTGTATTTTCTATCTTTATGTGGCTTTTTTATTATTACCCTATTTCTTTTATTTTTATTTTTTATTTTTTGAGACAGGGTTTCTCTGTGTAACTCTGGCTGCCCTTGAACTCACTCTGTACACCAGGCTGGCCTTGAAATCACAGAGATCTGCCTGCCTCTGCCTCCCGAGTGCTGGGATTAAAGGTGTGTACCACACCCAGCTACTCTATTTGTTTTTTAAGGGCTTTATTTGTGTTCTTTTCTCTCTCAAGCCTGTGAATATTTTTAAGCACATTATAAACCATTTAGAGGTTTTTCTTTGTCTCTCAATCCGTCTTTATTGCATATCTCCTTTTTTGGCCACCAGTCTTTTATCTGCTAAACAGCATTGGTAAAATTAAAGCGCGACTGGACCCATTTTATTCCTTGGCTTTTTGAGAGTTTAGCTTCATTTTTAGCTTCATGCTTATTGTCATAACTCCCTGGAGTTTCTAGGTTCATTCTACTATAAAGAAACTTGTTCCCAGCTGTTCATTATCACCATTTAATCGTTAGGAAACAAGTGTCGTAGAGAAAAATTCGAGAGTAAAGAGAGAGGTTGTGGAAAAGGAGAGACTAGATTATGATCATTTTATAGCAGTCAGGAAAGTCTCATCCAAACAATGACTGAGGATGAGACCTGAGTAAGAATTATGAGCCAGGTGGCTGATGGTGACAGGCCAATCTGTGCAGGAGGTCAACCAGTGCAAAGCCGGCTTTTGATAAGTCAACTCTGAAAGGCCTATGCTCAAATGGAAATGTCAAGGCGTATGGGGAAGATGATGGATAGTTAACAGATAGATGGATGATAGATAGATAGATAGATAGATAGATAGATAGATAGATAGATAGATGGGTAGATAGATGGGTAGGTAGATGGGGAGGTAGATGGGTAGGTATATGGGTAGGTAGATAGCTAGATGTATGTATGTATGTATGTATGTATATATGTATGCATGTATGGATAGAGGATAGATATAGACAGATAGAAATATACTTGAGGAAAAGCAGGTATGCTGGAAGAGGGCATAGGAGGGAAAGAGAGAGACAATCCGAGGTTTAACTCAATCCTGGCTAGAGTGTGTGTTAGCTACTAGAGGCCAATTAGAAATATAAAATAGGTACTTGAATTTATTGAACAAGTATTTCTTGAGGACATGGAATCCTATGTTTGTTAACAGAGTGGCTCATACTGGTTTAACGTCTCTGCAGATAACAACAGTGAGCTCTGGAGGAAACCGTGTACAGAAATGTTAGCGTACGCAGATAAGGAAGAGTGAGTGACCCTTGAGGTGAAGGCAAAGCCAGGCCCTGAGCAGGAAAGGACTGGTGAGGTTCATACAGGCAGGCATGTGCACGGGCACGCAGTTGAGTAGTCCACGCCAACGGTGGGAGACTGAGCTGAGCCAACGCCTCAGAAAGCCAGGGAGTCCTGGGTCCTTGGTGTACGCTTAGGTGTATCAGGTGTGGAGTTTGCTGTCAGTGTTCGGTGTCTGTCACTTTATGGGGCCCAGGTGACAGAGTTACTAAGACTTTTCTTGGTGTTATGTCCAGTAAGTCTCCCATTGTGATTTTAATAGACTCACGGTGTGCCGACACTCTCAGTCCTTATGGTGGCTCCCAGGAGTGAGTGGCAGCACATGACAGATGGTGCAGTTGCTGGGTCCACCTAGGGCTTCAGTCACTCTTCTCCCTCCGAGTAGACTCAAACGCTGCTTGTGAAACGGAGCCTCAAGGGGCAGGCACCGCCTGAAAACCACTGTGCACATGATGTGGGCACCAACTGTTCAGTCAAACAAATTTGAAGCCGTTCAGAAGAATGTAGTGGAAACCATAGTCTCTGTATTAGTCATGATGTGGAGACACAATCCTAAACCGTGGGACAACCAGAGAAAGAAAACTGTGACAGTTATAGCCAAGAGAAAGGAAACCAATGGAAGTTGACTCTGCTGATGTTTTGAGACAGGGTTTCTCTTTATTGCTCTGGCTGTCGTAGAACTCACTCTGTAGATCAAGCTGGCCTTGAACTCTGAGATCTGCCTGCCTCCGCCTCCCCAGTGCTGGGATTAAAGGCGTGCACCACCACCGCCTGGCTCAGAATTATTTTAAAACAGCTGCAGTAAAGCAGGTGGCGGTGGTGCATCTAGTCACAGCATTTAGGAGGCTGAGGCAGGGGGATCTCCATGAGTTTGAGTCCGGACTGGTTTACAGAGTGAGTTCCAGGACATCCAGGCAGAGAAACCCTGTCTCGAAAAACCATATAAATAAGTAAATAAATGAAATTGCCATAGTAATTCTGCTCAAAAACATAAACAGAACTTCGTTCATCATAACTGGACAAGGTATCCACAGCAGAAGATCAAAAAAAGAACAGAAAAAAAATTTGAGAAGCAGAAATAAGCTTAAAAATAAATAAGTTTCGACCGTGGAAGGTCCTTCCAGCTCAGCCCTGCCTGTATTCCCAGCCTCACCGCTGGGGCTCTGAAGTGTCAGCCTCTGTGGCTTTGCTAATGTTGATAGTTTTTCTTCTGATCTTGTTTTTCTGACTAATTTGTACCCATCCCTCAACCCTCAGCTCAAGACTCACATCATTTTGGAAAATACCCCTGAGGTGTCACTGGAACTGCACGTCCTCCCTGCTGCTCCTCCTCTGTGAGTCTGTGATAGCCCGCGTTTGCTCATTCCTGCTGTGTCTGGTGTTCTGGTCCTCTCCCCGGTGATTTTCCCGTAGGTCGTATTCATCTGTAGTGCTTCCAGGCATGGCAAGCAGAAGGTGATGGAGTTTGTGGGATGTGTGAATGCCTGAGTCAGGCCGAGCCGGAACTGGCCAGCTGCCTTTAAGGAACCTATCCATTTCTTAGCCACTAAGTTCTGCTGCCATAGTCCTCCCCAGATAAAAATATCCAGGTGAGGAAACCAGAAAAGAGCCTGGGCCTGAAACCCAGAGGGAGGAGCTTGCGTGTGTGCTTAGGGATTTCTTTGATCCCTTCCTTTCTTTGCCACTGCTCTCCCAGATGGCATCTATCTCCTGCAGACGCTACGTTAGAGCCCGTACTTGACAGATACACACACGCGTTCTCTTCGTTTCAGAAGCTAATTATCACTCTGGCACTCTGCACTTTTCACTAGCTCAGGGTTCTTTTTGTTTGTTTTGTTTTGTTTTTTGAGGCTGGGTTTCCCTGTATTGCTTTGGAGCCTGTCCAGGAACTGGCTCTGTAGACCAGGCTGGTCTCGAACTCACAGAGATCCGCCTGCTTCTGCCTCCCATGTGCTGGGATTAAAGGCGTGCACCACCAATGCCTGGCTACAAAGTTCTTTCTTCATAAATAATGGAAGCAGGGATCTTGAAATGTGGGAGAGACGCTTTGCCTCTGTGGCACTGGTTCTCAACCTTCCTAATGCTGTGACCCTTTTTTAATATAGTTCCTTGTGTTGCTGTGACCCCCAACCACGAAATCATTCTAGCAGTACTGTTATGAATTGTAATGTGAATATCTGCTATGCAGATGGTCTTAGGTGACCCCTGTGAAAAGGTCACCCCACAGGGGTCTCGACTGCTCTGGAGAGCCCAGCCCTTGCCACACAGAGCGACTACTGTCAACTCTTGTCTTTTTAGCTGTAGGGAGATCTCTTTGTGGTTCACTCACATGCAGTTTATTATCCCAGGCACTGGCACCAACACAGCTAAGCCAAGGAAACAAGCTAGATGCCAAGAACAGTGAGAAATGGTGGAGCTCTAAAAATCAGGATCTGTCCCCATATTTCTATGAATGGGGTGCATCCATCAAACGGAGTGGGTGACATTTGTCCCCGCCTGGCTGGATGAATCACTTTCTGTGTTATCGGCAAAGCTGGTCCCTGCCTGCTGGTTAGCATCTGAACTAATTGAATCCTGGAATGGAATCACTAACCCATGTTCCAGGGCCCGCACTCTTGGGCTGTTCCCAGCATTGGCCCGCACTCTTCTTCCTAGCCGCGTCTGAAACCGTCTGGTTTTGTTTATCTTGGTTGGCTTTGAGGAGGAATGGTCATACCTTCTCGTCTGAGAAGTGATTAGGTAGCACGCAGAGGTAATCTCACAGGGTTTTTCCATTCAGTGGACGGGATTTTAGAAATGGAGTGTGTGAAAGCCCCGGTGTTGCCTTTTAAAATCCCCTTGCTCTCAAAGAGGAAGCTTGGTGGACAGTTTCAGCAGAGCATCGGGAATCTCAGAGGATGCTGACTCACTGGGCTCTGGAAATGAACCTCAGTTTCTCTAGTTGTTGGTTCAAGATGAGCAAACTTCCCTTTCCCATGAACTAATATGCCAGTGAGCCAGAGATCAGCCTGTCCTCTGACAAAGATGACAAGCAAATGTGACAAATGTTCTTTCTATCTCTTCCCTCCCGGCTCATGCTGTGTCCTTCTGGCTGCACGCACACCCCCATTGTCTTCTAAAGTCTTACCCACCTCCAAGGTCCCACTGTCTCCCAAGCCCCTTCCTCTTATTTTCCCAGTGGGGACCTTTTTCTCTGAGCTCCTTGGAAATCTGTCAGAATCCCTTCCTTGACATCTGCTATAGCTGTTTCAGGACTGTGCTGGTTCCCATGTGTACACCTGTTGGACGGCGCTGCTTAGCTGGCAGCTAGGTATGCAGTGCTGGCCAGGCAGTGGACAAAGTCCAGGCCTCATCACTCTGGAGAACCACCTCTGCTGGTGATTTGAGCTAGCCACAGGGAGGGTGTCACTGGTGGCTCAACCGAGTTAACATGCAGACCTGCTAAACTAACTAGGAAACCAACCCGGGCCCTAAATGGCATGAGCAAAAACCTGAGCTGTCTAAATCTGACTGTCTTTTTGTGGGTGCTAATGCCTAGTTGATGGTTATTTCTATTACTTGTAGCCAAAATGTCTCCCTGGCTACCTTTCCTCTCCCTCCTCTCGTTTCTGGTGTCACCTGAAAGTGTTCTGCTTGGGAAAGACATTGATGGCTGGATGGTAAATAGACAGGTAGGTAGATGGAAGATAGAAGGATGGATGGATGGATGGGTGGATGGGTGGTGGGTGGGTGGGTGGGTGGGTGGGTGGGTGGATGGATGGATGGGTGAATGGATGGGTGGATGGATGGATGGATGGATGGATGGGTGGTGGGTGGGTGGGTGGGTGGGTGGGTGGATGGATGGATGCATGGATGGATGGATGGATGGATGGGTGGGTGGATGGATGGATAGGTGGGTGGGTGGGTGGGTAGATGCATGGATGGATGGATGGATGGGTGGATGGATGGGTGGATGGGTGGTGGGTGGGTGGGTGGATGGATGCATGGATGGATGGATGGATGGGTGGTGGGTGGGTGGGTGGATGGATGGATGCATGGATGGATGGATGGATGGATGGATGGATGGATGGATGGGTAGGTGGGTGGATGGATGGATGGATGGATGGATGGGTGGATGCATGGATGGATGGATGGATGGATGGATGGATGGATGGATGGGGTGGATGGATGCATGGATGGATGGATGGGTGGATGGGTGGTGGGTGGGTGGGTGGGTGGGTGGATGGATGGATGGGTGGATGGGTGGTGGGTGGGTGGGTGGGTGGGTGGGTGGATGGATGGATGGATGGATGGATGGGTGGGTGGGTGGATGGATGGATGCATGGATGGATGGATGGATGGATGGGTGGGTGGGTGGATGGATGGATGCATGGATGGATGGATGGATGGATGGGTGGATGGGTGGTGGGTGGGTGGGTGGGTGGGTGGATGGATGGATGGGTGGATGGATGGATGGGTGGATGGGTGGTGGGTGGGTGGGTGGGTGGGTGGATGGATGGATGGATGCATGGATGGATGGATGGATGGATGGATGGATGGATGGATGGGTGGGTGGGTGGATGGATGGATGGATGGATGGATGGATGGATGGGTGGGTGGGTGAGTGGATGGATGGATGGGTGGATGCATGGATGGATGGATGGATGGATGGATGGATGGATGGATGGATGGGGTGGATGGATGCATGGATGGATGGATGGATGGGTGGATGGATGGATGGATGGATGGATGGGTGCATGGATGGATGGATGGGTGGATGGATGGATGGATGGATAGGTAGGTGGGTGGGTGGGTGGATAGATAGATGGATGGATGGATGGATGGATGGATGGATGGATGGATGGATGAGTGGATGGGTGGATGGATGGATAGATGGGTGGGTGGGTGGGTAGATGCATGGATGGATGGATGGATGGATGGATGGATGGATGGATAGGTGGGTGGGTGGGTGGGTGAAAGGATGGATGGACAGATGGGTGGATGGATAAATTAATTCTGTCAGTGAGTGTCAGTATGCTGAGGACTGAGGATACAATATTGACTAAACAGTCCCTGTCCTTATAGGTTCTGTGTTTCACTTGCAGGTCAGATTAGCAGCTTCTATAGATAAACAAGCTTTATGTGTCCACAGTTGCAAATAGGTTCCACCAATATGAGAGGTTGGAATAGAAACCCTTGGGCCACAGGCTCTCTGTTTAGGAATTCACCTGACTAACAGGATAGCTTTCTGTAGTTAGAGGAAAAGGAAATGACAACAGAGATCCTGAAGAAAACTTTGTCTCCCTGGTTTGTGACTCAGAGGAAAGGGCTCCTGATGTGACAAATCTGTCCCCAGGAGCAAGACAGGGAACTTGAACAGGTTGGGGGCCACAATGTGAAGGGGTTAGAAAAACTTTGTTTCTTTCTACTTCATTTATTTTATCTTAATGTTTTGAGACAGGGTCATGTGGATGAGGTCTGTGTAGCCAAGGCTGGTCTTGAGCTCCTAATTTTCCTACTTCTGTTTCTTGAATACTGGGATTATAGGCTTATGTTGCTACTGCACCTGACTCTGGAGAATCTCAGGGTGCATAAATGAGTGGTATTGGGAGCAAAGGAAACTCATGGCCTACTCAGTGTTGATGATTGAGTCCCGGTGAAGCCATCAGGGGTGGTAAGCTCAGGCCTTCCGTCTGCGGGAAAGCAGCCAGCATGAAGATGCCTTCTACTTAAAGACCTCCCAGTGCCCCCTTAAACCGAGTGACAGCCTCCCTTAGAGAGAACTTTACTTGGAGCTCTTTATTTTTTTTTAATTGTTTATTTTTATTTTATGTGCATTGGTGTTTTGGATAGGTGTCGGGTCCCCTGAAACAGGAGTTACAGACAGTTGCGGGCTGCCATGTGCGTGCTGGGAACTGAGCCAGGGTTTTCTGGGAGAGCAGTCAGTGCTCTTAACCACTGAGCCGTCACCCCAGTCCTTACTGTGTCTCTTACTTCATATCACCCTGCTGCTCTGCACATACTGTTTGCATAAAGGATGGCACAGCCCCACCTGTCACATTTCCAGAGAACAGCAGCTAGGATGGGTGTTCGCCACCGGGATGAAGGAAGAGTCACTAGGAAAGTGAGGGATGAAGCGAAAGCAGATGTCCCCGCAGGGAGCAGAGTCCAAGGAGCAGGGCAGGAAGGAGAGATAGCACGGTGCAAAGCACTGGCTAGGCCTCTGATCTTCATAGGTTCAACCGTGAGGCCGTGGCACTGGCGAGGCCAAGAGGAAGGCCTTTGGCCTGGCCCCGATAGCCGTCTCTTGTCACAAAACTCAGTGTCATCTGACAGAGGAGCCAGATAAAGGCGGCCTGTACAAGAGTAGGAGGTGTCTGATAAGCCTCCTGTGACACACCACACAGATGTTTTTCCATCTTCTCAGAGTTGTTGGAGTCCAGCTCATCAACTTTACAATGCTTTCTGCTACAAGATGCTGGCCTGGGCATGGTGTGGAGAGCATGAAGGGCGGTCCTCGCTCTAAAGGAACTTACATTTCAGCAGGAGGAGGCCGTCATCCACCAGTCAGCTGTAAATGCATAGGGAAGATTTACATCTGAGATTGCTGAGAAGGAGCTGGAGAGGTGATTCAGTGTTAAGTCCTGGCTGCTCTTCCAGAGGACCCGGGTTCAATCTCCTGCACTCACATGCCAGCTCACGGCCGTCTGAAACTCTAGTTCCAGGAGATCTGGCCTCCAGGGACATACACATCGTGCACAGAAATATATCCAGGCAAAACCAGTCATATACATAGAATAAAAATAAATACACCTTTAAAAGAAGATTGACCAGGAGACACCTGTCAAAGCAGGGAGGTTTTCTCTATGGAAGTGAGTTTAAGTGGGGGCCATAGCCATGTGACGAGAAGAGGCAGCTGTTCAAAGCCTAGGGCAGAGCACCCGAAGCAGGAGGGAGACTCCAAGGCAGAACAAGAGCAGGGTGAGTAGGGGACAGAGAGAAGGCACTGGGGGGACAGCAATGTGAATGAGAAGCAAGGCGAGAGACTGGGAGAGAGAAGGTCTGCAGAGGAGATCACGTGAGAGCTTGGAGTTTTCCCTGAATGCAGTGAGTACTCAGTGTGTCCACGAGACCCGACTTATCTCTGGAAACAAGAGTCTGGCTAAAGGGTGAGGGCTGCACTCAAAGACGGGGACAGGGGAGAAGGAGAGGCCTTGGGAGAGGGTGTGAGACTCGGTGGAACAGAGTTGGGACAGTAGGCATGGGTGTGGAGAAGTGGGGTGTTGGGGCTCACTGGGGCAGAGGAAATAGGAGATACTATGTATGGGTCAGAAGTGAGGTGTGAGGACAGAGATGATTCAAACATGACTCAGTTTTAGCCTGAGAAGCTCAGGGAATGCCGGTGTCATTGACAAAAGTGACAAGTCCCTCACTGGGATAGGAAGGAGTTCATACTATGTCTCAGCTGTGTGAGACATCCACGAAGAGATGACAAATGGCCATAAGGCAGAGCGGGCCTGGAGTGCAGGGGAGGTGTCTAGTCTAGAGCTAGAGCTTCTTATTTGGAAGGCGTAGACATAGAGATGGGTGGGTAGAGTGAAGTCACCCAGTTAAAGGGCAGAGGGGACATAGTTGCAGAGCCCTGAGTACTGCCCATCCCAAAAAGAAGAGCAGAAAAAGAAGGAAGAAAAACAGACCACTGTGGTGTCACAGATGCACAGACACTGTCTCTGGAACAAGGGAGTTGTTGCCCACAGGGAATATGGCTAAGATGAGGACGGAGACCTAACCATGAAGGGAGACCTAACCCCCATAGGCTACTGCTTCGTGGGCAGCTGAGGATGACAGCCACATGCAAGAAGACAGCCCAGAAGGGCAGCTTGTGGGTCTCCGAAGGCTTCCTGGCCAGGCCCTGAGGAGCCCACGAAGCCTGGGGGCATTGATGGCCCCTGGCAGAGATCAGCCATCGTTTTCAGTCTTCTTAGTTTAAATTTACAAACAATGAAACACATACCTTAAGTGGTGAAATTTTCTTTGAATTGAAATGAAATTTGCGTAACACAGAATCCATCGTTTATAAAAGTGAACATCTTGTGGGATCCAGTACATTCCTAGTGTGGTGCGCTCATCACCTCTATCTATTCCAAAGCGTTTTTGTCTTCTTGGAGGAGACCCTTCCTCCCTAGTGGACATGGGGCCTTCTTTGAGGACATGCTTCTGTGTGACTTTAGTCACTGACTTTTGTTTTGTATTCGGGTGCTGGAGAATGTACCCAGCATCACACACAGTAAATAAATGTCATACCCCCAAGCCCTGTCCACATGCTGGCTTAGTGCCAGCTCTAAGAAGTTTCGTGACATATTACATATGTTCCGTGACATAGCTCCTCTGTAGAGGGAGAGGTCCAGTCCATTCTGCAGCAGCGTCTCCCACGTGTGCTGCTGAACCCTCGCAGCTGAGACATCCCTGACCTTGGCAGAATCAGAGTTCAACCTCTTTCCTGTCCCTCCTCCCAGAAACTAACGGTTAAAACCGACATCTCTGTGGTCCCACTGTCACCAGCAAGGCAGCTGTGAAGTTAATGACAGGGCAAACAAAAAGCTGGTGATAATTAGGTGTTCGGATGTTCAAGCATTATTGTTAGTCTGGGGGAAAAAAAATCAATTAGCTGAATATGAACATGCCAATGAGACAAATGTTTATTTTTCTCCCAGCTGGCTCCAGCAAGGTCAGTCTGGTCCAGAAGGTGGAAAGGTGTGTCTGGTGTAATAGAAATTAAATATTTTTAGGTGTCTGAGCGATGGTGGGGGTGTTGGGGAGTTTGTGTTTCTGTGGGAGGGCTGGAGTGTGACTCAGTTAGTAGAGTGCTTGCCTGGCAGGAGGAATCAAGCCCTGGCTTCCATCTCCAGCGGTTATAAATCAAGCAAGGGTGCACAGCCGCTATAAGCCCAGCTTTCAAGAGATGGAGGGGCAAGGTCAGAAGTTCGAGACCATCCTTGCAAGCCTGAGCTACAGACCCTGCTTTTGTTTTGTTGGGAGGAGGGTGTGAGGCAGGGTTTCTCTGTGTAGCCCTGCCTGTCATGGAACTCATTCTGTAGACCAGGATGTTCTCGAACTCATAGATCCACCTGTCTCTGCCTCCTGAGTGCTGGGATCAGAGGTGGGAGGCAGGATCCAAACTCAGGTCCTCATGCTAACAGCAAACCCTTTTCCTACTGACCATCTCCCCAGACCCAAACCCTAAAGTGTCCTGGGGGATGTGTGTGTGTGTGTGTGTGTGTGTGCGTGCGTGCGTGCGTGCGTGCATGTATGTGCGTGCGTGTGCGTGTGTGTGTGCGCACGTGTGTGTGAGCATGTGTGTGTGTGGGTGTGAGCATGTGTGTGTGTGCGTGCGTGTGTGTGAGCATGTGTGTGTGTGGGTGTGAGCATGTGTGTGTGTGCGTGCGTGCGTGCGTGTGTGTGTGTGTGTGTGTGTGTGTGTGTGTGTGATCACAGGACAGACGCTCCATATCTGCACTCTGTCACCTTGCTAACAGTGAGTGCAACCCCCTTTCCTTCTTGTTGGTAGTCCAGAGTACTCGGGTACTTGGAGGAAGCCTGGGCCTGTCCTGGCAGGGGTGCTGTCTCCGGAACGAAACTCCCATGGTCCCATGGTCTGCAGAAGGAAACCGAGGCAACAATGTCTTGCTTTGCTTGCTCATTATTCAAACGCCTGGGTTTAACCAAGCAGACATTCTCACGAGGTTGTGTGTCCACGTTACTGTGTGTATGGATAACACAACAACAAGGAACGCAACAAATACTAGCCATCTCTACTTGGGTGGGAGAGGTGATCCTTAACAGCGCTAGGAAGGGGCCAGGCCAGGAGAAGCAGCTTAGAGAAGGCCCCACTCTATACCCTCAGTGGGCCTTTGGGGTCTCCTGCAGCGAGGACTCTGGGCCATCCCTTCTGGTTCCCTGAGACTCCCATGGGCCTTTTAGCCTTCCCTGTGTTTATTGGCTTTCTGTTCCTGCTTGAGCTCTTAGAATCACAAATAGCCTCAGCAGAGGGAGTCAGATGTTCTGAGTCCCTCCGTGCTAATGGATAGTCACCACACCCCCTGCCACCACAGCTGGTGACAAGGCCTGCAGCATAATGGAAGGCATTTGAGGATCTATTTTTCTCTCCGGCAGAGCATTATTCACCTACTCCTGAGTGTCACAGGGAAGGAGAGCAGAAAACACAATAAACCACCAAGGATGAGTCAAATTTCAATAGAGGCTGGGCTCCAAGGCAGGCGGGAGGCAGGCTGTTTCTTCTGCGTTCCCGACAGTCAAATGGCAAGGAGTCCTGATTTCTGTGCTCCTCTCTCCTCCCCAGGAAGAGCGGCGACGGAACTGTGCTCCTCCATTGTGCTGCTTCCAGGTTAGGTTAGAGGAATGAGGGGGCCCTGAGAACTGGCCCCTCAAGGCCCCAGGGCTGAAAGGCGGCATGAGAATTTCCACAGGCAGAAGGAGCCGAGAAGCCATTACATTTTCACATCACTTCTTTCTTCAGTAGAAGGATCAGAAGAGAAAGAGGCAGTTGGATTTCTGTGAGTTCCAGGTCAGCCTGATCTACATAGCAAGCTACAGTATAGCCCGGGCTACATAGCGAGACCCTGTTTTAACAACCACAAAACCAGGAATAAAGATCTAAAGAAGGTTAGGGTTAAGATGGGTGTCGAATAGAAACTGTTAGGATGGAAAAGTTCAGCCTAATTTCCCAGAAAACCCAGGAAGCTGGGAGTTTTAAATCCCAAGCTGAGGGTCACCTACTTTAATGTTTACGGTAGTGAATGAACACCCAGAAGCCTGTGCGAAAGCAGACTTCCTGGGCTAAGGGCAGGGTTGGATACTTTAAAGTAATTGATCCACACTGGATGCTACGAGGTGATTGGTTCACGATGCGCAGACTTTGTTGTAACCCTATAAAAGCTGTCTCAATTCTGTGCTAGGGGTCGTCGCTAAGCCCTCTACCCTGCATGGTGTATGGCTGACAACCCCAGTATACTGGAATATAAAGGACCTTATGTGTTTGCATCAAGACCGCTTCTTGTGAGTGATTTGGGGGGGGCCGCCTTTCCTGAGTGGGAACTCGAGGGACCATGCTCTCGAGGGTCTTACAAAACAAATAGCACAAGCCATGGAGGAATTACTCAGCCTCTATCTTTTTTAAAGATTTATTTATATACTCAGCCTTGTACCTGCATATATGTCTGCAGGCCAAAAGAGGGCACCAGATCTCATTACAGACGGTGGCGAGCCACCTGGTTGCTGGGATTTGAACTCAGGTCCTCTGGAAGAACAACCAGTGCTCTTAAGCGCTGAGCATCTCTCCAGCCCACACAAGGGACATGTTGAGCATCTTCACAGACCATGGGGACAAGCATGGTAGAATGTATACATTTTATACATTTATAGAATTTATACATACCCAAGGCCAGTAGTCCCCAAATTTGGCTGACATGACGGTCACAGGAGCTCTTGCTGTGTTCTAAGGAATTCTGGGCTCCTGGGCCTTGTGTGGAAATCTCTATTCAGAAATCTCCCCAGGTGGTTCTGGTGACTATTGGCTTTGGGAACTATGGCAGAGGGCCACATTTTGAAAGGAAGAGATCACATGTCAGCTACTGGGTCACTCGTTTACTTTTTAAAAATTGGTTATTTGAGAGCCTGTTTCACAAAAATTAAACAAAAGTTGCTAACTTTAGGGTCTAGAGACTCCTTGGTCGAGTATGTGCTATTCTTTCAGAGGACCTCTAGCTCCAAGGGCCCTGATGAGCAATTGTGGTTTCTGTGGGTACCTGAATACACATGGCATATGCAGAGAGAGAGAGAGAGAGAGAGAGAGAGAGAGAGAGAGAGAGAAGGAGAGAGGGAGAGGGAGAGGGAGAGGGAGAGGGAGGGAAAGAGAGGGAGGGAGAGAGAGAGAGGGAGAGAGAGGGAGGGAAAGAGGGAGAGGGAGAGAGAGGGAGGGAAAGAGGGAGAGGGAGAGAGAGGGAAAGAGAGAGGGAGGGAGAGAGAGAGGGGGAGAGGGACGGAGAGAGGGAGAGAGAGAGGGAGGGAAAGAGGGAGAGGGAGAGGGAAGGAAAGAGAGAGGGAGGGAGAGAGGGAGGGAGAGAGGGAGGGAAAAAGGGAGAGAGAGAGGGAGAGAGGGAGAGAGAGAGGGAGGGAAAGAGGGAGAGGGAGAGGGAAGGAAAGAGAGAGGGAGGGAAAGAGAGAGGGAGGGAAAGAGAGAGGGAGGGAGAGAGGGAGGGAAAGAGGGAAAGAGAGAGGGAGAGAGAAGAGAGGGGGAGGGAGAGAGAGGGAGGAAGAGAGAGCGAACTGAAGAGAGAGAGAGAGAGAGAGAGAGAGAGAGAGAGAGAGAGAGAGAGAGAGAGAGAGATTAAAATCAGTCTTCTAAAAATTAGAAACTTGCTGGATGGTGGTGCACACCTTTAATCCCAGCACTCAGTAGGCAGAGGCAGGCAGATCTCTGAGTTTGAGGCCAGCCTGGTCTACGGAGAGTTCCAGGACAGCTGGGCCTGGACAGGAAAACCCTGTCTTGACAAAGAAAATTAGAAACTTTATTACATTTTCTTTTTATTTGTTTGTATGTAGAGGGTAGCATGCAAGCCATGACTCATGTGGAAATGAGAGGGAAGTTGGCGGGAGTTGGTTAACTCCATCCACCCCGTGGGCCCCAAGGATTGAACTCCGGTTTGGCGGCAAGCTCCTTTATCCGCCGAGAGATGCCAGGGCACCTGAGTGGTTTTTTCTTCACTTAAACGTGGGGGCACGGGTTTGGGCAACAATGAAGATACTAGTTGTGAATGCAGCCCTGACGGCCTTTGCTTTTACTGATGAGTAAAAGAGGTCTTTCAGTCAAGTAATGCCCGGGCTTTTTTGTCTCATTTGGGCCAACCGCAAACCAAACAAAAGAACATTTTCTAGACAAAGCCCTTGGGTTCTAGCAACATGCGAGACCTACAGACAGCAATCTAATCCCTGTGTGCTCGCCACACATATTTCTACCGTGAGTACGTTTGTAGGCACACTTTCCACAGATACACACACACACACACACACACACACACACACACACACACACACACACACTACATACGCTCACCCATTTAACACACATTCAGGACACAATCAATACATAGCCCCAAGAGTTAGATGGCTCAGTCTACCCGCCCACCCACCACACACACTGCCCAATAGATACACACGTGCTATAGACATGTTCCACACATAGTCTGCTCCACACACAGCATCCTTGCAAATAGTCGTATTGTCTCAGTATCTGTGATGCTGGGATTTCTTTGACTTTATTGCCTACCAGGAAGGATTGCTGCCCCTTGTGCTGTTGATGTCATGTCTTATCTGCCCAGAGACCAACGGAAAGGGTATAGGACAAGTAACAGTCCCCACACGTGAAGATGTAACCTGCTCTGTCAACCAAAAGTTAACATGCACTATGGCTTTTAAAGGACAAATGGGTTGTTCTGTGTTATCTTCCACAGACCTTAACAGTTTAGAGAATATTGCAGAAGCCGCCTGACCATTTGGAAAATTGACGTCAGCTGTTATTAATCTAAAACTTCAGGGAAGAATTCTGTTAACAAGTGGAATCGATGGTCTTGTCATATCTAAAATTAATTTGCTTCTGTATCCTAGCTCTGAAGTTAGCAACATTCGTCACAAAAGAAGAATTTGAGAGCCTCAGAGAATTCTGGGTAATGGTATGTGAACGGAGATGACGGAGGTGTTCAGTGTTCAGTTCCCTCCTGGCTGGCAGGAGGTTCTGGGATCATTGTCTCCCAAGGCAAGAACAGTGCTGGGTAGGATGCACCCCCCCCCACTGGGCTGTTGTCAGAGTCTGCTGGTGGGGACATGTCGTCCTTAGCACTTTTCCTCTTCACCACGCCTGCCAGCTTGCTCTCTTCTCTCAGAGCCATTTTCAGCATTCCAGGCCTGCGTGGTATTTCGATCCTCTCCATTCTAGACTCTGAGCATCTGTTGAGTATGCAAATGTGACAGGGGCACAGGTGCTTTACTTCAAGAAAGCCCAAGGAAAGTCACAGGATTCCCATGACGACTTCGAAATTATTGTTGCCTTTACTCTTCATATTTTATTTATTTTTAACTTCTTCAACAACTTCTTCTTCTTTTTATGTTTTGAGACAGAGTTTCTCTGTGTAGCTTTGTAGACCAGGCTGGCCTTGAACTCACAGAGATCCGCCTGTCTCTGCCTTCCGAGTGCTGGGACTAAAGGGGTGTGCCACCACCGCTGGGCATTATTTCACCATCTTATTACATGTTACAACATATCAGTCTGCCACTATGGAAATTAAAACAATACCGGAACAACCAGATCCGTCACCTGATATAGTTTGAAAAGCAATAAAATAGACATTAAAAATGTAAAAATTCTTTCTATGAAAAGACACAGAGAAGATAGACCATAAAACGATGAGCGGCGGTTTGTGACACATGAATTGTCCCCAGAGGAGGGGGAAAGGAGAGGCAGGAATGGAGGGGGAGGAAGAAAAGTGAATAAACAAAAACGAATAAAAGACTAGGAGCAGGTGCTCTGCAAGAAGTCCTAACCCTGGCGAACCTCACTATACCCAGGCAAACGGTTATCAAAACGACAAGGGCTGCAGCATGGGGGGGGGGGGCGCGGCTCCGTGGTGGAGTGTTTGTGCAGCGTTGGGGAGACACGGCTCCGTGGTGGAGTGTTTGTGCAGCATTGGGGAGACACGGCTCCGTGGTGGAGTGTTTGTGCAGCATTGGGGGGACGCGGCTCCGTGGTGGAGTGTTTGTGCAGCATGTAGGGGGGGATGCGGCTCCGTGTTTGTGCAGCACGGGTCAGGGCCTCCAAAGCAAGCTATCGGCAATGGCATCTTTGGGGATAAAGAGGACATGGAGCCAGGTCCTGGGAAGGACTGCTTGGGTAGGGGTGGTGCATGGTGCGGCTCATGCATTAAATCCAGCCCCTTTGCTAAACTTAACTTCCCACAACGCCTCAGTGACGTGCGGGTTTCCCAGTATCGTTTGCTTCCTTCTTCCTGGGTCTTAAGTGTCCACCACATTCAGGCACAAGTTTCCAAGCCTTTAATCTCCTATTGCCAGCCTCTGCCAAGCATCCTGCCTTGTTCTCTTTGAACTCCTTACTCTGCTCCATGGCGGAGACACTCCTTCTGTCTCATAGCGCTGGCATTTAGTTGGATAGGGAGAAAGGCTTTCCAGGGTACGTTTTCCTGAAGTTTTGTGCTTTTAGGTTTTTTTTGGTTTTTTTTTTTGTTTTGTTTTGTTTTTTTTTGAGGTTTACATGGATGGATTCATTGATTTTTCTGACCTACTCAGGAACATTGCTATTTTTAAACAAAAGTGAGATAGATGTACTAAGTAAAGCAATCGGAAGCCATCTCCACTGGTGAAAGTGCCATCTCCACTGGTGAAAGTGACCTCCAGGACAGGCGGGCTTCCAGGACTCTGACACAGCGGTTGGAGGGACCCCACTCTGTGTGTAGGAGATCAGGGACTGGGGTACTCTGAAGCCAGCCTCTAACCATAGCATCATCCATCACTGCCTCTGTACCCTTCCCATATCTGTGAGCTGCTCACAAGCTGACTCATGGGTTCCCTGAGTGCAGGGTTGATGGGAGCTGCCTTTTTTTCTTTGCAATAAAGCCCCAGAAATGTCCAGAGCATGGGCCACCATGTGGTAGCCTCAGGGTTTGCCCTATATGAGATGGCCAGCAGTTCTAGCTCGGTCGGTGTGCACCGAGAGTCTGATGGAAATAGGAAGTAGGCAGAGAGGCGGCTGTTTGTTGTAAGGGCTCGGTAGGAGCACACCATTCAGATCCACCCACCAAGCCTGATACTCAGGACAGGGCTCAGAGCTGGGGAGGAGGAGTTCTCTGCATTCATGTCACCGCCTCTTGGTTCCTCTGTGGCTGTTCCACACTCCAGCTCCTGTCACAGATGAGCAGAACACTTGAGTCAAATTCAGTCTTTCCCTGTTCCTTGAACCCTACCGGGGCAATACATTAATCTCACAGGGACATAACTGGTCAATCATTAGATACCCTCCAACCTCTGGGGGCACACACCACAGTAAAACAGCAGTTCCTGCGAGAGACACAGGTCCAGCGACACTCACAGGCTAGAAAATTAGTAAGAACATAGCAGATGACTGTGTCCTGGGGGCAGACTAGGATCCATTCACCGAGGCACCTAGAAAACAATGACAGCTTCCCGGGGCTCAGTGTCAGGCACAAGGAGAAATGGGTGGAACATGAGATGGTGGCAGGACTCCATGGACTCCATGCGCCATGGCAAGTCTAAGACATAAGTATTTTCAAAACTACCCACTTTGAAGATGGATAAACTAGGGCTCCAGACTTGACCATCTTTTATTTATTTATTTTGTGAGAAAGAACAAATCTCACTTATTCCAGGCTGAATGAGGATGACTTTACCCCTCTGGCCCTCCTTCCTCCATCTACCCAGCCCTGGGATATGCATCACTGTGTCCCATTCTAAGTGATGCTAGCTGGTGACAGAACCTAGGGCCTCAGGCATGCTAGGGTACCGCTCTACCAACTGAGCTACCTCCCCAGCCTGACCAGACTTTGCTCCAGCCTGAGTTCTTTACTCAAAGTCACATGGCAGCCCCAGACCTTGAGCTTGATTTTTGCCATTTCATGAAGGCCAGTGATGTGGAGATTCAGGGAGGGGGAAGTGAGTCCATGGCAGGGATCTTGGCAGACTTCTTAGGAGGGGTGACGGAAAGGCAGCTCTGGGGATTAGGGTTACTGGAAATACCATGCTAGCAGCAGAGATGGACCAACGGAAAAGGCCAGATTCAGAAGAAAGCTTAAAAAAGCTTAAACTTCCATAAGGAAGTTGGTTTCTGTGCACATACCTCCTAGCTTCTGTCTTATCTTTTCTACACGCTGTATCACTGCTATGGGCAAGTGGAGATAGACTAAGAATTTCTTCCCTGTTTGAACCCCCAAATTCTCACTTCTGTATGTCTGTATTTTGTCATTTTTCTCTTAGAGGAGGCAAACACTCAGACCCATAGTCAAACGGTGTGGCAGATGAGTCTGGCAAAGGATGGAAAAGAATGTTTGTACAGTCAGGGGTTGGCAAATTGTGGCTTGATGGATAAACCTGTCCTGATTTCTGGTTTTTTTTAAATGAAGTTTTATTAGAACACAGCTTCTCTTATCATTTCCATATCATCTGTGGTCACTGCTACACTCCAACAGGAAAGCTGGGCAGTTGGGATGGAAATTGAGAGCTGTCAAATCTCAAATGCAGGATGTTTGACTTGCCAGCCTCTCCACTAGATGGCTCCACTGGCGTCGCAGGAGTGACCGTCTACAAGGTAAGGAAAATTGGGCTTGGACAGATGGCTCAGTGGCTAAGGCACATTCTGCTCTTGTAGACCTGAGTTCAGGTCCCAGCACTCATGTCAGGCAGCTCCGGGAAAACCCAACCTCTCTGGTCTCCACAGGCATACACACTTGCGCATGTGCACATACCCTCACACATACATTTAAAAAGAATAAAGACAAGTGTTGGACAGGCGGCTCAGTGGCTACGAGCACCTGCTAGTCCTCCAGAGGGTCTGAGTTCAGTTCCCAGCCCTTACATGAAAACTCACAACTGCCTGTAACTCTAACCCCAGGAGATCTGACCACCTCTTCCGGCTTCCTTGGGCGTTACACACGGACATAAATGGTAGGTCAGACACTTAGTCACATAAATAAATCTTGGGTTTTTATGTTTGTTTGTTTTTCTTTTATTTTTTCAGTCAGGGTTCTCTGTGTAGTCCTGGCTGTCCTGGGACTCACTATGTAGGCCAGGCTGGTCTTGAACTCAGAGATCTGCCTGCTGCTGCCTCTCAAGTGTTGGGATTAAAGGGTATGCAACAAGCCACATAAATAAATCTTTAAAAAAGAAAACACTTTTTTTTTTTGGAATAAGAAATAGAGTCACGCTCCTAGTTGCTAGTGAGAAACTCTTTAGAGCGACTGCAAATCTTACACAGTGCTCGCCAAGTGTCAGGCAACGTGGAATGTTTTACACGCAAGAATTGATTATTATGATCACCCCAAGTTATTCATGAGAAAACTATGAGTTCCAAGTGACCAAGCTGCAGAGTTCACACAACTAGTGTGACACATCGCAGACAGGCGGGGTTTCTCACTGGGCTGCCCCAGTGTCTCTGTCACCCTTAGGAATCCTAGGCATTCAATAGTTCCCTCCACAAGAAGAAGGTGTGGGGCCAGGCTGGATGGAGCCCAGATTGGAATGCTGTAACAAAGACCAAGTGTTTCTTTCGAGGTAGGCATTTTCATCGCAGCACACATGATGTGTGACGCCTGCCACTCACCCAGGAACACTATTTACAGGGTGCTGACTCTCTTTTGATGCACTGGCCTCGGGAGGAGAACTATGACCGAGCAAAGCCTCTTCCGGAACAGAGACAAAGTGCTCAAGCCACAGAGCAGTGATCTAAGACAGAGTCACCGGCTGAGTAAGGTGGGGAGGGACATTGTGGGTCGCTATCACGACGCTCAGGAACTAGTCAGCCAGGCCTAGAGGATGGCTCACGCCTACCCAGGCGGTAGGACGACTCTGCTAAAAGCCTCTAGTGATTAACTGGAGAGGATAAGACACGGGCAGTGAGTGCTTGCCCGCCAGCACCAATCGGCTGTCTTCAATTGCCTGGATACCCAATCACAGCTAAGTGCTCATCCTCCTGCAAAGGCGATTGGTGCAAGAAAGTCAAAAGAGTTGGTGTCTGCCAAGAGGTAAAAAAAAAAAAAAAAAAAAAAATCCGTGCTGATCGTTGCACCTGAGGTGGGCGGGAGGAAGGGACCGCTGCGCGGTGCCCGCGAGCAGACCCCCTACCGACTGAACTAAATTCGCTTGTCCCCTGCACATGCTGATCCCAGGCATCCGTGGTCAGGCTCCGCCGCCTCCTGCCGCAGGGAGAGGAGAGGCGCCGCCGGCTAAGAGGAGGCTGGCCCCCAGCACCCTCTCCACCCACACGCCCCCTCCCCGGGCAGGAGCCTGAAGGAAGAGAGCAAGCTGTACCTCGGCGCTTTCGTTATGGCATAAATCTCGCACCTCCCCACTCCCACCATCTCAATACCGAGACAAATAAGAGGGAGGAAAGAGAATGTGGTCAGGGTTCCCTTGCTCGTGAGAGATAGTTATACACAGCAGCTGTCGTGGAGTTGCGGGTGTCGGGTGAAACAAGGAAATGCACTCCACCCCAAACTAAATGGGGGGGGCGGGGGTCATGTGTGAATAACAGGCTGCTCTCTGCACAGCTCCATTATCTGGAGGCCAGCCCAGAAGGCAGAAGGACATGCTTCTGAGCCCGTTAATCACGCCTCGGTGCCTGCAGCCCTGCGGGACACCCGTGCTCATAACGTTGGCTGACAGCCCCCAGCCCGGTAGCTGGTGGGCGGGCTAGCTGGCATGGGGTGGCGCAGGGTGCCGTCGCAGTTCCAATGGCTGTTTAAAAAGCAGAAGACCGAGGAGAGTCCAGGTTGGAGGTGTGTCTTGCTGGGTGCAGCCTCTGCTCTGAGGGCCCGGGCACCACTCACCCTTCCTCTGTGCTCTGGGTGTTGAAGTAAGCTCCCAGCTGAGTCAGGCCTGTCGAAGATTTCAGAAATGAGAAGGGGAGGGCATTCATTCCAGAGCCAAAGTCCCAACCACATGTCCTAGCTAGCTGTAACTGTCACCTTGACAGCCTAGAGTCACCCAAGAAGGGACTCTCAGCTGAGAGATTGCCCGGATGGCATTGGCTGGTAGTCACATCTCTGAGGGATTGCCTCATTGTTAATGGGTAAAGGAGGGCCCAGCCCAGGGTGGGCAGCATCCTTGGCTGTACAGGTAGGTGGGTCTTGGGCTGGATAAGAAAGCTCAGTTAAGAATGAGCCAATGAGCAGCAGCGTTCCTCCACGGTTTCTGCTCCAGGCTCCTGCTTGACTTCCTGTCTGTCCCGCGATGGATCTGGGAGAGTGAGCCAAGCAAACCCTCCTCGCCACTAAATTGCTCTTGGGCAGAGTTTTGTCACAATGACAGTAAGGAAGCTAGAACACTATTCCGTGCCATCTCTGCGGAGAGCACCACTTGCTAGGTCAAAGACGCCAAGGGTCCAGGCGGGGCTCACACAGTCTCACATCCAATGCGGACACATGGACCTGAAACCATTATATACAAAACTGAAAATCACTCTGCTGGGACAGCAGAGGAGCAGGTGCCAAGGGTGAGGTATCAGAGCTTCTTGGCTCGTGGCCTAGAGGAAATGGGCAGCTCTGGGGGGCGGGGCAGGGGGATGGGGCACGGGAAACACCGCGTGGGGCACCAAGGGCACTCCACCCACCCACGCACTCTGGGGAGGACGGAAGGGAGCACAGCGCTGATCAGATACAACTCTCTCAGGACTGCCCCGGGTTAAGCTCTTTCTCTGCAGAGTTGTTTGTTATTACCCTCCCCCCACGCGCTCTCGTTTCTTACCGTTCACAGACAAGGGGCGTTCCTGCTTCCTGTCTGTGTGTTTCCAAACCATCTCTCCTGCCCTCAACATTACACCGAGCAAAGATACAAGAAGAAAGACCTAAGGGGAGAGGGCCTATCTGAGATATCCTTCCTCAGAGAGTTCACTCTGCTTGGTGCCAGAGGCAGGGCAGGGAGGATGGAGCCAGGGTTCAATTCCATCTTCACTACCATATCCACGAGCGCATGCTCTCTCTCTCTCTCTCTCTCTCTCTCTCTCTCTCTCTCTCTCTCTCTCTCTCTCTCTCTCTCTCTCTCCACACACACACACACACACACACACACACACACACACACGTGTGTTGCACCATTGTGGCTTGAAAGGAATGCACTAAGTTAAGCTTACCTTGGACCCACAGGTACGAGTAGAGGGCTTAAGAAACCCTCCAATTGTATGTGAGGGGTCCACAGCGTCACTGCGCTCCCAGGAAAAGCCAGGAACAATGCGGAGACATTCACAAGCCCACAATGTTCAGGTCTCTGACCGTGGGCGGCATCATGGGAGCATTAGCTGAAGAGATATAAGTGATGGGCCCTCAGACAGCACCAAGGGCAGGGTGTCCCGTGAAAGGAAGGTCAGGCAAACAGGAAGTACGGCCTTGAGACGCTCAAGTAAAAAGATGGCAGTGATTAGCTTTCTCCCCCTTCCCTGTTCTTAGTAAATACCCATTTTAACTTAATTTTGTTTCCATAGTTTTACACATATGCACATATGTAATCAATTTAAGCATGGTTCATGAAAACTACACCTTCTACTCGTGGGTCTGGGATGCAGCCCAGGTCATGTTAGCAGAGGATGCATGCAGAGGCTGTGGGGCCTGCCATGCTTCTCTTCCTTTCCTCCCTCCACCCCTCCTTCCAGTACTGGTACTGATTTGGGAGTGGCGCCCGCTCTGACTCAAGCCAGGTCAGCCCAAGCCCACACCTCCACAGCAGCCTCCGTCTCCTTTCCGGCAGCCCAGCTGCGTTCTGCATGACCGAAGCAGACACCTCTCACTTCCCCCACAAACGGAACTTGGCGTTTGGATGACGTGCAAGACAAGTCGTTTGTCGTTTGTGTAAAATACCAAACCCCACCTTCTGTCTTCAGCCTCAACCCCAAGACCCCAAAAAAGAAAAGAAACAAAAGGAAAGCAACATCTGAAAGGTTGGGCTCCTAAGTCCACACTTTTCTGAGTGCCCGTGGGGCCCAGGGTCCATTCCACCTTAAGCCGACGCCTGCCTCCCCTGTCTCCCCTCTCTCCTGGTCTATGTGACTTAGGCCATTCTCCTTAGCATCTCAGGTCCTGGTTCTTCAGGCTCAAAGAGGCAATGCCATGCATGTTTCTGGGGGGGCCCTGGAGCAACACCCAGGAGACCGGTGGGTGGCCTTCTTCCCTGGGGACAAGATGACATAGACCACTGGCTCTGCTCTGCAGCAGAAATGCCACCTGCTGGCACTGTCCCCCCCACAGGACTGACTGATCAGCCGATGCTCTATGCTCTGTCCCACTCTGAGAGCGGACAAGTCTCCCACACGGCAGGAACACCCAGTGTCCATAAGAGCCCTGGGCTCCCAGCCCTCCAACCTCTCAAGCACCGGAAGCAGAAGATTTCACATCTGAGTCTGCCCATTTCCTCCCTGCTCACAGGCTCCGTACCCGATTATGATGTTTAACGGATAAATCACCCAAGAACCATGCTCACTTGCTGTTTTTGGCCGAGTTGAACAAAGCAAAAGTGACAGCATTTGCAAGTTCTGTGAGACAGCATTGGTTTGTTTCATCTGATCCGATGGCCTGGAACTCTGCCCACCAGGTTTGATTTGTGAGGAGATGTTTGAAGGTAAACAGGTGATGTGATAAAGAATTTGAAGTCAGAGCTTGGGCATGTTATGCATGGACACTCTTTGGACTCTGTTCCTGGTTAGGACCCACTTGAGGGACAGTTTGGCGTCAAAGTGAAGTCTTCTTACTACAGATGCTTGGCACTACCAGGTTCTCCATGACGACTTATTACATCACCCTTCTCTTCTGCACCTCCTCCTAGGACAGCAAAGTTTACTCTCTGGTCCCCTGCCAGAACTGAGCGGTGGATTGAGCCCCCCTACTCCCCCTCCCCCTCCTTCTTGCTCCCCCTCCCCCCAGCCTTGGGGACTGTGTATGTTCATTCTGAGCGTCTCATTTCCTGTTTCCTTCATCTAACAAGAGATGCTTTCTGATGCCCTTGCAGCATAGTGGAATCAACAAGCAGAGCTTGGCTGTATTCAGTGCTGTGTCTTCCCTGCATACGTGACTGTTCAAGTTAGAAACGCAACTGATAGTCAAACAGAACAATTGTATCTGTATTACAATAAATTATTTGAAACTTACAAGTTGTCTATTTCTGGTATTTTGCTTTTAATATTTTTGGATCAGAGAGGACCTCAGATAACCAAAACTGTGGAAAAGCCACAGCTGAGACCCACTACTGACTATTATCTACGTTTTTACAGAAGGAAACTGAGGCACAGATGGCCTAGCGACCCGCTTGTGTTGGTACAGTACTAAGGAGGTGTCAGGACTGGAAGCTGCTGACGCTGTTTTTGGACTTGGCAGTTTGCTTACACAGCTGCTCTCTTCTCTTGCCCTGTGAGCTCCAGGCTCTTCTCGGCTCGGGACCTGTAGACCTAGTGTGAAGTCAGTTAGTTCCCCAGTTGCTCTGAAAGTCCCTCGCTGAAGGCCCCAGCACCTGCCGTCACCACCCGGAGTCTCAGCGTACCCACCCGTCCACAAAGAGAGCTGAGCTCATCCCAGCCCATGGGCGTCCTCACGAGGACCGATTAGAAGGAGACAGAGAAAGGAGGCCTTAGGACCCTAGGATGATGCGGAGGAAGGGCCTGAGTTCTGTCTTCAGCAGCCCAGCAGCCTTCAAGAGCTAAGGTGGATGAGGTCTCTGTCTCCACTCTCAGCCCGCCCTCCCCCATCGTCCATCCACCTCCAGGTACCACGAGCATAGTCGCCCCTTCTCGTACTCTGCAGCAACCTCGGGTGAGGCTGTTTAACAGGCCACGGGGCTGCCCTTGAGGAATGCTCTCTCTGCCTTCCAGCACTTTCTTCTACTTCAGAGTTTCTGCCGAGAAAGACTGTTGTAGCCCATGGCACCTGAGTTGGCCCAGCTGGCTGCCCCTGGGGTGATGGGACCAGGGTGGGTCCACAGGCAACCAGCCTACACTCTCCCAGTGGACAGACGGACAGGCTGAGGATAAAGTGTGTAGGTAGGGTTGATAGGACATCAGTGAGTTCACACAGCACATCCCACAGGTCAGGTTCTGAGCCAGCCCAATCCATTCAGGACCCGAGTTAATCCAGGGAACCAATAGGACATTGACAACACACGTTAACACTTGAGAAAACAGAGGTTGTACAAACATGAAGCAACTGACCAGTGCACACGGTGGTGCATCCTCTGTGCCAGCAGCCGGGGGGGCCTTCTACCTACTAGTGTTCCATTTCCTCACGGGAACGGGAGGAGGCTGATGCCGAGCCCACACAGCAGTCAGAAGAGCAGGGTTAATCAGCACAGTGACTGAACGTGTTTGACCAGGGCTGCCAGCAGTCTGCGGAGAGACCCCCTCCACCAAGGCTCCAGGTAGAACAACAAATGGGAGGGAGGGACCCAGCTCCTCCTAAGCCCGCCCCTCCCAGCACAGCATTCCAACCCATTTCCCCAACTGCTCTCCCAGGCTCTTCCTTCTTCACCCTCCCAGAGGAGAAGAGAGCAGAGTCCACACTCAAGCTCGTTTTTCCTTTGCCAGCTGTCAATGTGCTTTGAGGCTCAGTGGTATTCCCATTTTGTAGATGGAGAAGTTGAGGCTTAGGAAAGACGGGAAGTTGTGTAAAAGGATGCTTTGTTGGCAGAACTGCCCTTGAGGAGCTGACGGTGAACTAGAGGCTTGGCCACACTGGGAGACAGGAATGAACCCCTCAGGAGTTTCAGGAGCTGGGCAAGCAGGGCTGAGTCTGTCCGAGAAGGAATAGATGACCTAAGAAGGACACACTTGTCCTTGGCTGGCATAGCCCAGCCCAGACCTGCCCTTCTAACCAGCAAGTGCTCGTTGTCACCACTAAAGAGAAAGACACTGTCCCTCCCGTAAGCAGATGGCTGTAGGGTGAGCTCAGCCACTGGCCACCCTCTGGGAGGGTGCAAGACACCAGGCCGAGCCTACAGAATAGGCTTCCAGCTGCCACCACCCACGGCCTGCGAGTGCTTGGCATCTTGTAACCTTGGGTGGCACACCTGTCACGGAGCAGGTCGGAGGTTCCCACAGCTAGGCAGTCAAGTTCAACTCTGTGGCCTCCCAGGCCAGAGGTGGCTCCTGTTGTCTCTCAGGTGGACAGGGACAGACAGATTCCAGGGAGCTTGGAAAACTTCAAGGAGGTGCATATAGCTGTGGCACATGGTGGCTTGGGTTAAATCCTAGCACCTCTTCAAAAGAGTCACATGACCTGGGAAAAGCACGGCGTCTTTTCAACACACCGCTGATATTTGTAGAAAGCAATCAGTTATATGCCTTCAGGGTTTTTTTTTTGTGGACCAAGGAATTTACATCCTGTCCCCCGGATGTGCACATTCTGGGAGCCCGGTTCCCAGTGTGACGCTGCAGAGGTGAATAAATGGCTTATGGGGACCCTCATTCTCAAACGATCAGTGTCTGGACACAGGAGAGCGTCAGGTAGAACCCCCTTACCCCCACCCTTTGCCCTCCCGTCAAAGGGAAAAGTTACCCTTGGGAGAGAATTAGCCAGTGTAAGCCCTAGGACCTGGGTAGTGGAGGAAAAGTCACCCCAGGACCTTCCCTGCTGCCGAAGAGGGCACTTTCCTCTGTCTTTATACACCGTGGGCCAGTAAGATGGTTCTTGCCACCAAGCCTGATCATGTGACTTTGGCTCTTGCAACCCATATAGTAGAACGAGAGAACTGGCCCCACTGGCTTGTGACATATGTTTGCACGGATGTGAGCACACACAAACACAGACACACACATCTTCTGCCTGATCTCACCCAAGTCTGGAAGGCCTGGGGTCTCAAGTCTTTTTTTACTATTATTTCAGCATCTGTCCACCCTTTGTGTTTAGTACCCAAGGAGGTGATGAGCCTCCGTGGTTGCTGGGACTCGAACCCAGGTCTTCCATAAGAACAGCGATGCCTTTAACCACGGAGCCAACTTTCCAGCCGAGAAGTCTCAACTCGTAATGCTACCTAGCTACAAGACTTTAGTTGTGTTGAAGGACCACCTCTGGGCCTCAGTTTATCTCTCTCTAAAATGACAGGTGAGTGTTCAGAGTCTGGGAGCCGGTGTGTCAATGCCAGCCCTCTTATTTCGTAGATGAAGAAAATGGCATTTAGGAGCACACTGCATTGCACACGGTCAAATGCATAGATAGACCTTCGACAGGTCTACTAACTACTGAAACCCAGGTCTTCTGATTTCACAATATGGCCCTAGCATCCATGAGCTTCATGGACTAAATGCATTTCTTCCTTGTACTAAGGGCAGGATGAAAAGTGAAGTGTGTAGGGGCTTGGTCCCTAATGTGTCACTGAGTGACTGAGCCAGCCAATCGTCTTCTCTGTAAATAGCAGCCCATCGGGATGTGATTCTCCTACTGAGACAGCACAGCCACAGAAACAGAAAGCTAATTGGCTCTTTCAAGGCAGGGAGAATGTGAGGGTGATGGGTTGTGTGCTAGTCAGTGGCGGGATGCTGTGATAGAGGGCTGCAAATGCCACTCCGGGATGTGTTAATGAAGGCTCTGCATGCACAACACGAGAGGCAATTACCCTGCTCTCCCTGGCACTGGCTGCTCCTGGCAGGAGAGGCTGGAAGAAGTTCAGCAGAAAGTTCACCAAGGAAGCCAGATGGAGAAAGACAGAACTTGCTGTCTGGATCTGCGGTCCCCAAACAGACGGGCGAGCCAGTGCCTGTCTGCACTCCCTGTATTGGAGGACATGAGGAGGCGACATGAGGAGGAGGAGGAGGCCTCAGCTGTGGGTGATGGGGGCGGGGGAGATTTAGGCTGCTTCCAGAAAGTTCTAGGGCTTCTGTCCTTCATGGCTGCAGATGTCATTAAGATGGGTTATGAAGGCCGGACATGGCAACAGGACTACCCTCTTCCTCTTGCTACAAGACTGAAATGAGATTCAGCCAAGGCCCAGATTCAGTGGGCCCCTCACAAGCCTTGAGACCACTGCTGGCAGAGCCCCTGCTGCCCCTTCCCAGTCCCTCCATACACACAGGAACACCGGTAATGAGAGCCACATGTGACTTGGACCCAAAATTGTCTTCACACATGTCTATAACTGAGTTGTCTCAATCTCACCCTCCCCTTTTTTATTTAATTCTTTTAAAACCACTACTGGGGATTGAATCTTGTACACGTTGGTTAAGCACTCTACTGCTGAGCTATGTTCATCCCCCAACAGTTTAATTATACATACATACTTACATACATACTTACATACATACATACATACATACATACATACATACATACATACATATGAATATATGAACGATATTACTGAGTTACTCAGGCTGGCCTCAAATTCATGATTCTCCCTCGCTGAGGCCTCTGATTCAGACCTCCGAGGCTATCTAATGCTGCCTTGGAGGGCAAGGCCTCTTTACTGCCCTATTTTCTAACCCCATGTAGAAATTAAATCCCTTAGTGGACCATTTCCTCTTAAAGAAAAATAAAAGACTGTTTCCTGCCCGGCCAGAATAAGTACTGGGCATTTGCTATGGAGGGAGTTACTTCTAGAAGAAAGGCTGTGTGGAGTGCCTTTTCCTCTTTTCCCTGTGGGTCTCAGGGAGAGTCCAGAGCTGTGTCATCACTGGCAGCCCTGTGTCTTATTTAGTGTTAAAAGAAACAGAAGTCTACTGATTGATTACTAGACCTATCGTTTATCTTGGAATCGATGGAACTGAGGGTTGGGCAGGATTGGGATGTGTCAGGAACCTGGGAAGATGATGAGTATCCCCATAGGGCTGCATGTAGCCCAGCCCTTCCTAGTCGGGGTTCTCTGGGTAGTTGTCCTTAGACAAATGGAACTTCTGAGCAGCACATTCACCCTATCTCTGGGCCTCTGAAGTCATCGACTCAGCTCTTCTTTATCCTCTCTGAGCTCTCAGTGTCCTGTCGGTGAAATGGTCTTCCTCCTGGGTTCTGGCAGGGATCGACTGTGAAACCTCAATGGGATGCAGTGAACTCAGAGCTGTCTTCGTGAAGGGCAAGTGTGCCACCAGGCCCGCCTCCAGGACAACCTCCTTTCTCTGGAGTACCAGTTCAACATCCATCCTGCGCAGTCTCATTCATTCCTACGTGATGGGAAAAAGGCCAGCACTTAAGAAACATCCATGAAGGGTCCCAGTTTTCCAGCGCTGTGTGTCACACAGAAAGCCCCTAGAGGAGGAAGGAGCTCAGGATTGCTCAGGGTGGCATTTGCTATGGAGGGAGTTACTTCTCCTAGAAGGCTATGTGGAGTGCCTTTTCCTCTTTTCCCTGTGGGTCTCAGGGAGAGTCCAGAGCTGTGTCATCACTGGAAGACCTCTAGGCTGACTCAGACCCAGGTCAGGAGTGGTCCCCTGAGAAGCTAGTTGCCCTTTCAGAGAAAACCCCCTGTGGGCGTGAGGAGAAGACTAAGTGGTGTGAAGGGGAAATAGAAACTCACTTGACTTTTTTTACCTAGAAACTTCTGGGTTTCTGCCTGATTCGTTACCTGTTCTCTCTCCAGTCTGCAGGCTTCTTGAACATTATCTGTTCCTTCTGTCACCCTCTGTGCTCAACTTAATGCACACATAAAAACACACAGAAAAAATGGATGAATGGATGGATGGATGGATGGATGGATGGATGGATGGATGGGTAGATGGGTGAGTGGGTGGATGGATGAGTGGGTGGATGGATGGGTGGGTGGGTGGGTGGATGGGTGGGTGGGTAGGCAGGTGGATGGATGGATGGATGGGTGGGTGGGTGGATGGATGGGTGGGTGGGTGGGCAGGTGGATGGATGGATGGATGGATGGATGGATGGATGGATGGGTGGGTGGGTGGATAGGTGGGTGGGTGGGCAGGTGGATGGATGGATGGATGGGTGGGTGGGTGGATGGATGGATGGATGGGTGGATAGGAGGATAGATGGGTGGATAGGTGGGTGGGTGGATGGGTGGATGGATGGGTGGGTGGGTGGGCGGGTGGGTGGATGGATGGATGCACAGGTAGATGTGTCAGCTGTCTCCTGGGAACCTCAAAACCTTGCTGCAATCAGTTATTGGCTGGGGAAAGCCCTAGTGTGTGACCAGCAATCATAGTAAAAATGCCAGAGGCATTTGCTGAGCTCTTAGTCTTAGTTGGTTCACCAACACTGTGATACAGTAGGTACTGCTAATATCACTGAGCATCCACCTGTGATTGTTAGTTTATCAACTTGATACAACCCAGAATTCCCTGAGGGAAAGAATCTCACTGAGGGATTGTCTATATTGGGTTAACCTGTGGGTGTGTCTGTGGTGGGCTGTCTTAATTAACTTAATTTATGTGGGAAGATCCAGCCCACTGTAGGAGGCACCATTTCCTAAGCATGGATTCTAAACTATATGAGAATGGAGAGATAAAGCTGAGTGCAAGTAAGCAGCATGCACACATTTATTCTTTCCCTGCTCTGGACTGTAGCTGTGATATGACTAGTTATTTGAAGTACCTGCCTTGACTTCCCCACAATGATGGACTATAACCTGGAATTGTAAGCAGAAATAAACCACATTAGCTCTACATTGTTTTTTTGTCAAGGTATTTTCTCACAGCAACAGAAATGAAACTAGAACATATCCATGCAACCAACCAACCAACCATCCACCCACCCACCCACCCATCCA
The DNA here is from genome assembly GCA_030556225.1 of Cricetiscus sungorus. Lineage (NCBI taxonomy): Eukaryota > Metazoa > Chordata > Mammalia > Rodentia > Cricetidae > Cricetiscus > Cricetiscus sungorus. The sequence goes on from JANBXA010000007.1 coordinate 149,186,299, forward strand.
CCCACCCACCCACCCATCCACCCACCCACCCATCCATCCATTCACACATCATCCTTTTATTCATCCACCTACCCACCTATCTACTCATCCATCATCCACCTATCCATTTCTTTATTAATCCATTCACCCATCTCCCCATCCATCTACACATCCATCTATTCAATCATTTGCCTACCCATCCATCCACCCATCCACCCACCCACCCACTCATCCACCCACCCACCCACTCATCCACCCACCCACCCATCCACCCATCCATCCATCCATCCATCCACCCACTCACCCATCCATCCATCATCCATCCATCCACACATCATCCATTTATTCATTCATGTACCCATCCACCCACCCACCCATCCATCTATTCATTTCTTAATTCATCTATTATCTATCTATTTCTTCATCCAATCTATCCACCTGCCACTTCTGGAGCTCACAAAGTATGGTTCCTCCTGAACTATGGTCCAGATTCCCAGGGGAAAAAAACAAAAAACAAAAAAACAAACAAAAAAAAAAAAACAAAAAACAAAAAACAAAAAACCATGTTCTGCCTTGGCCGGAGTTCATTAAAAAAGACCTTCTGTTGGCCAATTCTTAGTGGGTGGCCTCGGTTGCTCAAAGTGCCAGGCGCTCCTCCTCTGCTCTCTTTCTAGGCTAACTAACCTCCCAGCTCTGAGGCTCCTCCAGGGTAAGTCCTTTAGCCAAGCACTGTTGTCAGAGCAAACCCTAACTGCCCAGCCTGCTCACCTAGAGTATGGGCCAACAGCTTCATCCAGTTAGGTTAGCCAAGCAAGACTAAGGGCACATGGGAAGGCATGGGGGGTCAAGGGTTCACGTGGACCTCATCTCCATGTCTAGGACACATACCTGCAAAACATCTTGTGCTTAGGCTTTGGGCGGGGTCCAGAGATACAGGCTGGGGAGACTGTTGCTCCAGCTGCGTAATGGCTCCTACCCTACTCCCCACCCCCTACCCCAGCTCAGTGCCCCAGTGTGCATCCAGGAAACTTGTCCTTCCTCCCTGGGCAGCCTGGCCTTGACCAGGGAGCATCCCCCAGTGTGATTTCCGGCCAGCTTCAACTCATGACCGTTATGCCAGGGAACACTACCCTCCTCTCCATCCCTGTCCCTGACACCACCTCAAGGCCACTTCCCCTGTGACCTTCCTGCTCCCGGAGAGAAGCCATCCCCACACAGCCCTCACTCTCCCTTCCTCCCTTTCTCCCCGTCCCTCCCACTCTCTGGAAAGGAAGCCAGGCTCCACAATTGATTAATAGCCTAGCTTTCGCTGATAATTCCTCACCGAGGACCCACAGCACAAAGCTTTGTGTAAACATAGTGATTTGCTTTAAATAAACATCCTCTTCAGGCCATCTGACCCGAGAACATTTTCACCTCTGTGTCCTGCCCCACAGCGTGTGTGTGAGAGGGACTAGCCTGAGACAGAAGCCTCCATAGACCCTGTTTCTGTCTCACCATGACGGCCCTGTATCCCCTTTTCTGCCTGTGGAAGTTTCACCACTGACCCCTGCCTGCCACCTCTTACGTTTCTCCTCAGTGCATGCCAATGGCTCCTTGCAATGGTCCCAACCCCCAGGCAGTCCCCAGCACCCCCAAAGGGCAGATCAGACCCTCTTGGTCTCTGACTTCTGATCTCCTGCCTTCACCCTTGCTTCAACTCCATAAAGTATTTGGACGTGCTTTCCTGCTCTGACTCTGGTACCTGAGGTTTGCCAGCATCTCTCCCAATTCTGAGCCTGCATCAGATGTGGAGTGCAGGCCTGGGAATCTGCAGCAGCATCGAGGAGGAAGCAGTGCAGCCAATGCCGGGACATATGGAGCACCGGCACCCACTCACGAGAGTCAGCCATTGAGTCATAATACTCAGGCACAAGGTGTCCTCCACGAGGGACCCTGGAGTCGGACTGTTGTCCTGTGGCCTTATGCTGAGCCCAACACATCTGATGCTACATGGTAACTCGCAAGACAGAGCATTTTGAAGTCTCTCTCTCTCTCTCTCTCTCTCTCTCTCTCTCTCTCTCTCTCTCTCTCTCTCTCTGTCTCTCTGTCTCTCTGTCTCTCTCTCTGTCTCTCTCTGTCTCTCTCTCTGTCTGTCTGTCTCTCTCTCTGTCTCTCTCTGTCTCTCTCTGTCTCTCTCTCTGTCTCTCTCTCTGTCTCTCTCTGTCTCTCTCTCTGTCTCTCTCTGTCTCTCTCTGTCTCTCTCTCTCTCTGTCTCTCTCTGTCTCTCTCTCTCTGTCTGTCTGTCTCTCTCTCTGTCTCTCTCTCTGTCTGTCTCTCTCTCTCTGTCTCTCTCTGTCTCTCTCTGTCTGTCTGTCTCTCTCTCTCTGTCTCTCTCTGTCTCTCTCTGTCTCTCTCTCTCTGTCTGTCTCTCTCTCTGTCTCTCTCTCTGTCTGTCTGTCTGTCTCTCTCTGTCTCTCTCTCTCTGTCTGTCTCTCTCTGTCTCTCTCTCTGTCTGTCTCTCTCTCTCTGTCTCTCTGTCTGTCTGTCTGTCTCTCTCTCTGTCTCTCTCTCTCTCTGTCTCTCTCTGTCTCTCTCTCTGTCTGTCTCTCTCTCTCTCTCTCTCTCTCTCTCTCTCTGTGTGTGTGTGTGTGTATTTCCTTTCTCACAGTGGGAGAACTTTGAGAGTCTTGCTGGGCCTTTGGTTGGTTAAAGATGAAGGACACTTTAAGGATCAAAGAGCAGCTGAACAGATTTACTAGGGTGAACACAAATGTCAGAGTTGCGGGGCACAGTTGGCCCAGCATTACCCTACTCTGAGACCAGAAAGCCCTGGCAGGAGAAGGAAAGGTCCCAGTGGCTGCTCTCCAGCCCAGGGTGCGTGTGTGCAGTCAGCAAGACGCAAGGAGTCACCCCCATGGCACACCATTAGTGCGGGGTTCCTAGCTTCGAGAGACTCCAGTCCCAGAGGCAGAGAAAAACCAGACAGGGCCAATGGCGCCTCTGCATCCCTGGGTGGAGCCTGGAGGCTACGTGGTTCCGTGCACTGCCTTGGAGCATCTTGCAACCTTAACAGGGCCTGGAGGTGGGCTGACACTTCTACTTTAGAGGGTTGGGGCTCAGAGTTAGACTTTGCTTACAGAAAACACACAGACACCCTCCTGTGTGTGTGTGTGGGGGTACATACCTATAGTCCTCAATACTCAGGAAGCAAAAGGAAGACGTGCATCCTCCCTGGCCTCTGTGTCAGTTCCTGCCTTGAGTTCTTGCCCTGCTTTCCCTTATGAGGGAGTGTGATCAGGATGTGTAAGAATGAAATAAAGCCTTTCCTCCCCAGGTTGCTCTTCGTCAATGGTCTTGTCATTATGACAGAAATAGAAACCCTAAGGCAGCCTGCTGCCACTCTGTGAGCTACTTTACCTCCACCAGGTTATTTTTGTCTCTTTTGTACCTTTATGTCTCTTTTTTTCTTTGCATTAAGATACAATGTATAGAAAACAACATTTGCTCTTTTTAGTGTGCAGTTCAGCTACTGCCTCTGTCTAATTTCAGAGTTTATCTCCGGCTAAGCAAATCCAGAACCATTAAGCCGTTCTCTCTTCCCCTTCACCCTGAGACACTAGCCACCACTCAGCTATTTTTCTAGTTTTTGCCTATTCTGGGCATTTTGTATAAATGAAATGTTGCAAAGTATAATCTCTTGAGTCTGGCTTTGTAACCCTTAGGATTGTGTGTGTGTGTGTGTGTGTGTGTGTGTGTGTGTGTGTGTGTGTGTGTGTGCGTGTGCGTGTGTGTGTGTGAGAGAGAGTAACATTTATCAGTAGTTCTTTTAAATCTTAAAGTGTAACAATATGTTTTATTATGTGATTAAACTGTTTTAAAAGATAACCTAGTTATCCCACAATAGAAGAACAACCACTGCTTTCTAGGACATGGCTCAGTGGTAGAACACTTGCCTGGCTCGTGCAAGGCTCTGGGTTCCAGCCCCACACTGCAAAAAGAAAAAGAGAAAGTTCTTATTGAATAATGAGTTACTCTTAATTTATCTAGTAGGTGTTACTTTTATACACAAACAAAACATCAGACTTAAGTTTACACATCCATTTCCCACTGGTTCACCCTTTTTAAACAAAGGTAACAATCAGTTTCCTTGTGTGTGTGTGTGTGTGTGTGTGTGTGTGTGTGTGTGTGTGTCCTTAGAGTTATTGAGATTGTTAACAAGCAGTGTGCAATCTAAGTTCATGGAACTGCTCTTAATTTTAAGAGCCAGTATCTTGCTTGCACATGTCTAGTTATCTGGGCATTAGTCAGCATGACGCTTCCCCATACATTTCTGAATCCACCTTTTCCTGGATCTCACAGGCAGGACATACAGAAGACAGGACATGGAAAAGTTGACATTCATTTTGTTGTTTGGAAGGATCTGCATTTCCAGGCATGACTCTGAGGTTCCCCCTTTTATCAGTATAGTTACCAGCCTCACCTAATACCCTGGGAACAAACTATTTGTTGTTTGTTTGTTTCAACATAATCTCAAGCAGCCCAGGCTGCTTTCCGCTTTACGATGTAGTTCAGGCTGGCTGAACCTCTGATCTTCCTGCCTCTAAAACCCTCGTGTTGGAATTTCAACATGTACCACCATGCTATACTTAAAATAAAGGTGTGTGTGTGTGTGTGTGTGTGTGTAATTTACAGAGAGTGGGTGAGAGGTTATGGGGTATGGGGAGGAGGAACATGGGCAACCATAAAGCAGCCACACCGGAAAGTCTGTGTACAGCAGGAATGACAATCCCCTCGCACTGTGTGGCTAAGTAGAGTGTCTTCCTTTTCCGCCTACATCCTCCAGCCCTCTCCAGAATCCCCGAGGCCATGAGAAATTTGGGGACAATTGCACATAGTTGGTTGGGTTGGACTCAGGTAGGGTCCAGTAATGCTCTCTGCTCCTTCTTCCCATCTAGCTGACAGGCTCTTTGGCAAGCAGGCCCAGACAAACTCCTGAGATAGCAGTTTGGCTCAGAGGCCGGCCCTGTGCATGGCCTTCCTGGGCACCTGCTACCACCCAGAGTTGAGGTTGCAGACACAAGCTGCACTCAGCTTCTTGTGGGTGCTGAGAATACAAATTCAGCTCTTACGTTTTTGCAGCAGGCACTTTGTCAACAAAACTATCCCCCAGCTATTTTAAATGAAGCATTTAAATTAAATAATTTTTTTGTTTGCTTGTTTGTTTTGGTTTTTAAAGACCGGGTTTCTCCGTGTAACATTGTAGACAAGGCTGGCCTGGAACTCGCAGAGATCCACTTGTCTCTGCCTCCTTAGTGCTGGGACTAAAGGCGGGTGCCTACCTACCAGCTTAAATGAAAGATCTAAGGAAAAAAAGTCATAGGTAAAATCTATTGATATTCCTAGTTCTCCTGTTTGTTAATTCTCAGCATATATCTAAATAAATTAGAAATATAATAAATCAGCCCAATGCAGTTTACATGTATTTAGTGTATAAATTGAATACATAGTGATTTTTTAAGGATTACACCTCTTTTTTTCTGCCAAAAAGAAAAACAATGCATTTGAATATAATTCTTAGATTTTTGTTTCTTTTCAGAACCCCCAACTCATTTGTAACTTTCATTTCCTATTTTTTAAACTTTCATTTTAAAAAGTAACTGTTGCTCACAGCTGCTTCGTTTCTATGGCCAGCAGCTGTGTGTGAGAATTCCAATGTCCCCACCTTTTCCAATGTTTGTCAGTGTCCCTCCTTTCTGAACCAGTGGGCTTGAAGGGGATTTGCATTTCCCGGTTGAGTCTCGTTGCCTGCCTCATTTTACATACTTACTGGCCATTTGTACATCTCGAGGAAATGTATATTTGAATTTCAGCGACTTCTAAGGTCAGAGTTTTTTGTTTTTGTTTTTTATTGTTCGGATTCTGTGTACATGTTTCCACACATACATTACTTCACTGTTACGTGATCCGTTTTTGCATGTCTGAGTTCCGTGTTACACTTTGGCCAAATGTGGGCAGAGCCCCGGTCTTACTCAAACCCTCACCGGCCTTTTGAGCTGGGTGCACCGCCTGCGATGGTGCCTGGCAAGTGAGTGGGTTGGATACTGGGCTTTTGACATATTGTCATTGTGTTTTCCTCCGAAGCCTTTTTAAGCGCCCACGTTTCCAGGTTATCTCTGTGTGGAGGCCCGCGGTGGGTCTAAGGGGACTTTCCTACGAAACGGAGTCTGAGTTAAAAAAGTCTGAATTCTGAAATAATCTGGAATCTCTCCCTTTCCCCTTCCTTGAGCACTCAGACTCCCGTCCCTTCTTCTTGTTGGGGGCTGATGGGAAGTATGTATGGTTGCTTTCAAACCAAGGTGGACACAGCCCGGGAAGGGTTAGTGTCCATCTGCTATGGAGACCTGATACTCTAACTTGTTCCTGCAGAAACTGTCAAAAATTTAGATGCCCTCAAAGTACACGACCATCATCTTCCGCACAAGGTATTTACTTGTCCTCGACGGCTACCAGGTGACCCAGAACGCAGCTCTAGAATTTGCCCCTTCGCCATCTTCTGCAACCTTCATGACCTTTAAAACACTCTTTTGTTCATAGCTGGAAACAGAATTGCTGGGCCACACGGAAAATTCTATTTCTTTTCTCCCTTCCTTCTTAAAGAAAAATACGTATTAGATAAAGGCAGCCATTGTCTCTTCCCACCAGCAGTGCTCAGGGTCCCACCACCGCTTGTCATCTCTCTTTTTAGTGGCAGTTACTCTGACGGCTGTGAGGTAGTATCTCATGTGGCTTTGATGCGCATATCTCCTGTGACTCATGTGTTATTGGCCATCTTTATGACTTGCAGAGAAAAACATCAAGTCACTGCTTATGTTTGAGTTGGCTTGTTTTGGTTTTTGTTGGTGTTGGCGGTGGTGGCTTGTAGGAGTTCTTTGTATATCCTGGATATTAGTCCTTTATCAGGTGTAACAATTTGCAAATATTTCCTCCCATTCTGTGTGTGGCTTTTTTATTCCATGCCTTAGTGCACAGAGTTAACGTTTTAACGAAATACAGTTCATCTGATGGGATGACTTAAAGTAGTTAAAAGAAAGCATAAGAAAGAAAAAGAACAGCAACATCAAAAATGAATTCTGTCTGTTCCTTGAGCTGATGACATCCTTTGCTCTGGGGAAGCCCCGGCTGATTAAAGGGAGTAGCTGGGAGCTGGAGCTCACATGTGCTATTTCGAGTCCCAGTAAGAAGCCTACCGATACCTGGGCCTGGGTGTGGGTGTATGGGGAGCGGGGGTGGCACTGTGACAGTGTGACATTGGGGTTTCCCTGAGGCCTGTGAAGGGGATGTGGTGAGTGGACTCAAAGGCCGGAAGTTTGCTGTTGGGAAAGCAGTGGGTGCCGACACCTGCCTCTTGCAGCCTCTTTGACTGTAGGTTGGATCCCAGCCCCTAGAGCCAGGTCCTAAAGAAGGGCAGTCTGCCTGCCCTCTGCTCCCTGTAAATCTGTCACCACCTTTATTTTGTTTCATGAAATTTTTTTCCCCTGGTTTTAAAAATAATAATGCCAATATCCACCTGACTGGAGTATAAAAGGGAAACGTTAGGTCAGCCACCCTTGGGGGCAACAGTAGTCATTCATTAAACATGACTGTGTCAGAAACTGGGCTTCCTGTTCCCCTGGAAAACCCCAGCCACCCACAGCCCTCCACATCGGTACCCAGCGAGGCCTGGGCTCCTTAGGGAAGGGCTAGTTCTAGTGCAGAGAAGCTCAGGTCAGATCTGTCTAAGCCTATTTCTACTACAGCCTCTATTCCGAGGCCATTAATCTTAGCAACAGTAAGGTACTGCGCTATCTATGGCTTCATTTTCTCACAAAATGATCTCGTGGGTTCCACTACCACAGTTTGCTGTTGTTGTTTTGATTTTGGTTTTGTTTTTTTGAGACAGGGTTTCTCTTGTGTAGCCCTGGCTGTCCTGGAACTCACTCCCATAGACCAGGCTGGCCTCAAACTAACAGAGATCCACCTGCCTCTGCCTCCTGAGTGCTGGGACTAAGGCGTGTGCCACCATTGTCAGGCTGCTACTACCATAGTTTAACGCAGGCAGGCAGGCCTTAGGTTGATGTGTTTGCACCTGCTCTCCGCCCCCGCCACCCTCTCCCCCGCCCCTGGAGTGGGACGCCCAGAGCAGGTCCTTCCACTTCCTATACTTGTCTCGAGAGGGCAGCTCAGCCATGCTTGGGGCTTTCAGTGTTTTCTAAGGGGCAATAATAAAATGACAAGGCTCTGTTCTTAGCGCCCCGCTTCTGTCACCTTCTAAAAATGAATGACAAGTGGCTTCCCCAGAGCTGCTAGGAGGGAGCCCACTGCTGTGCCACATTCCCATCTTCATCTCCAGACAAGGCTCTGCGGACACAAACCATCAGCGTCAGTTCAGAGCTGGTATCACTACTTGCCATCCCAGACTTGAGATGGGACAGAGGACACTGTGATGGTTAACCTCAGTTGCCAACTTAGTGAGATGCAGGGCTTTGTGAAAGATGGACCTCTGGGCACACGTGTGGCGTGCAGGAGGTCAATCGAGGTGGAAAACCCTGTCCACTGTGAGGGGGGGGCACTCCCTGGGCTTGACCACAGAACAGCTGGAAAGGGCATCGTTGCTCTCTGCTTCCTGACTGCAGATGTGATATGATCTGCTGCTCCCGTTGCTTTGACTTCCACACTGTAACTCGCTGTGCCTTAAACTGTGA
>JANBXA010000007.1:149200000-149235000 GCA_030556225.1 Cricetiscus sungorus
ACTTTGACAGCAAGGCCTTTCCCACTGAGCCATCTGACCAGCCCCCAAGGATCAGAAATGTTTTCTATCACTCCATGCTGGCACTGCCCACCTGGGACCCACACCCAGGGTACCAAGGGTCTGACAACAGCGAATCCCTCTCCCCAGGTGTCTGCAATGCTTGTGCAATACAAAGTAAGCCAAACTAAGTGACTCAGGGTCCCAAAAGCCTTCCTGCACCCTAGGGCCAATTGCTCTGCTAAGGCTGGTCCTCCCTCGCTTGTGTGGCAGACAGGGCAAATGTTCCTTCTCATCCCCACTGCACAGATAATAAAATGGAGGCTGAAGAGCATTGTGTGGCTTTCCTGGATCACCCAGATGCTTTGAAACACAGGGCAGGGACAGACAGGACTACATCCAAGTCCTCACGGAACCCTATCCAGGCTCTGGAAGCTTTTGACGGTCTTCCAGGCAAGGAGAAAAAGAAGTAAGCCACCATGTATGATCTCACTTCCCCAGGGTTGGAAATTTCCAGGGTGCCAAGTGGGGAGTGTGTCATCAAGACCTCCTGACCTCCAGGCTGAGCTGTCTGAAGATCAAAGTCGTGAAGGCCAAAGGTCATCCAGACACACTTCACCTGCAGCTGCTGCCGGGGTTGTTTTTAACCTCACGTCCCTGCTCAGTTCCATTCTTCATTATCTCCCAGGTGGCTGTTGTTCAGTTGCCCTCTCGACCAGGGTGGGGCCCGTCACACCTGAGCTGCAAGTAAGGTAATGTGGGACCAGTACCTCCTCAGAGGGCAGGGTAGGACAATTCTCAGGAGGACTCCTTGGGGACCTACGGCAGCCACAGAGATCATAGGTATGATCCAAATGTGGAACCCGCTTCTGGAGAAAGAACCCCGCTTGCTGTGGGTTAAATGAATTCATGGACTGAACTCCTAGCCCTCAGCACCTCAAAATTCAGCCTTGCATGGAAGCAGATGTGGCCAGTTAAGATGAAGAGAACGGGACACTGACCCACCGTGCCTGGCATCGCGGTTAAGAAGGGGAATACAGGGGCACACGCTCGGAGAACTGAGACAGAGCAAAGATGATGGATGGCAGAGAGAGCACAATGACATAAGGCATCTCATTAATATGTTCGAAACTAACACAAACAAACGTTGGCCAATCAGCAGAAGCAAGAAAGGAAGTGTCAAAAAGTTTTCTCAGAGCCTCGGAGGAAACCGCCCTGGTCCCATCTTGACCTCAGCCTCCCACCTCCAGAGCTCTGAGACAGCTCTCTGCTGCTCACCTCCCAGTCTTGTTTGGCTCTTGGCAAGCTTGTTTGGCTTACCTGTCACTTTGAAAGTCCTGGTGAATCAAGGGAGACTCTCACCGCTTGACATTAGTTGTTCCTCTAATTGTGCTGTTATTGTGATTATGGTTTTAGGTGTCTTGAAGGCTTGGCTGTGTCTCTTGTTTCCTTTGGTCTGAGAACGCCAGACATATTTACTTACACAACAAGCCTGCATCGGCCTGGCCGGACTTGGGATAAGTGCTGATTAATGGCACATGGAGGCTGACTGATGGCAGAAGTACCCTGAGAGGTAACCTCTGGGCGCAGAATCCCCATTGAAGTAATGAACTGTGTCCAAGGGTTCTCAGCCATAGGTGACAGAAGGGACTTCTGAGTCATGATCGCTATGGGTCCAGTATGTAGTTTCCTGGGTAGGATTTGGGGTTGACTGAGGGTTACCTTAGAAGCCCCCTGTTCTCCCTGTCTCTCTCGCTTGCTCAGATGACATTTTCTGGCTTCTGATAGTGCACTCTGATAGTGGCTGGGCAGCCTGGGACAGGTAAGGATCACCAGTATCTCTGTGGGAAACACAGCCCAGCCCAACCCAGGCCAGCCCAGCCCAGCCCCTCCTAGTGTGTGGCCCCACCCACCCCTTAGTGTAACTTGAGCTGAGCAGTCACACCACCTAGAGCCTAGCCCAGGAAGAGGAGCCATGAAATGACACCTCCCGTGGGCACGCAGAGCTGAGCCCACTGCTTTAGCAAATGCTCCTCTCTTCCCGCCAGCTCTGTCCAGTGTTCTGCGGGTGGAGTCCAGGGGTGGTCGTTGTTCCCCAAGGCAGTTCTGAGGTTCACACCCCAGAGTTTTCCCCGCCCCTCACTAATACCCCACCCCCGATCTGGGTCACCAGGCTGGCCCCAAACTCACTACATAGCTGAGAATGACCTTAACCTTCTGCTCTTCCTCCCTCCCCTCACTGAATGCTGGGACACAGCGTGGGGCATTGTGCCCGGGTTATGCAGTTCTGGGGACAAGCCTGGGACTCTGTGCGTGCTAGGTGAGCGTTATAGGACTCTAACACTCTACCTGCCCTCTACCCCAGGCAGGCACAGACCTAGGTTTGCACCCAACTCTGCTACCGACTGGTTGTGTGGCCTTTGCGAAGTTACTTTATCTTCTTTGAGCCTCACATTCCTTAGCTATTAAAGAAGGCCAGCCATAAATATTTACCCCATCCTGTTACAATGAAGTTTAAATGAGACTGCTTACGTCGGCATGCTTGGCATAGCGAGCGGTTCTTTCAAGCACGCATACCGTTGTTCTGTGATAGCGAGTGATGAATATCCTGGGCTTGTACAGAGTGGCAGAAGGCTTACTCGGAAACCATGATGCACATTCCAGTCTATTGCAGAGCTAGGAGATATGACATCAGTTTTACCTGCTTTATTGAAATTTCACAGCCTGTGACTTTTGGCTGAGGAATTTGCACTGATATGAGGCGACTCATTCATCCTCCAAATATGTTCTGAGTACCTGCTTAGGAGGTGACGTGTTCTTGGCCATTCTTAGAGCAGAGCTGGAGGATGTGAAAGAGGAGCCGTGATTGGCAGCCGCCCAGACTCGAGAAGTTTCCTTTCGTGGTTTCCCCTAGGTGATGGCAGATCCTTCACCTGCCTCTAAAGACTGGGCCTAGCATTGCCTCAGGGAATGTCCAAGGAGCTGAGGCAGGAGATGCCTGTGCCAAGGAGTTGGAACAGCCTTGGAGCTGGGATCCCAACTGGTTTGTGTTTGTTTGTTTTTCCTGACTCTGTGACCATAGGAAAGCCAATTATCCCCATGGAAACTCAGTTTCCCCTTGTTAAATAACAACACCGAGGTCACACTTTCTAGACTGCTTTCAATCCTATAGCTGCTTTTTAGTAAATGTTTTCCTGTCCGTCCGTCCATCCATCCATCCTTCAAATATCCTCCTAACCACCCAACATCGTTTGGACCTCTATCTTTTGGGAGCTATAGAAGGAGTTGAGGGGATAGGGAACATTGAGAAAAGCTGCCACCAGTTCGCCAGAAGCCAACAGTGAAGAAGACACCTTCCATGTGCTGATGTGAGCCAGCTATCAGGAGCCATTGCACAAGTTTCTGGCAGGGGCTGACCCCTTCTCAATCCAACCCAGATGGCAGTGGCTCCTAGGATCTAGGCCACTGGGCCTGGCCTCTGGGCAGGTGCCCAGGGTAGACATTGCCCCTCTCTTAGACACAGCCAATGGGGATCCGGTGCATCTACCTGGGCTCACAGCCCGTGTTTCCTGTCTCTCAGCTGGTTTGCCTTCTCAAAGCCCTGGCTGGGCTCCCCAGGGCAAACTCTCCATTCAGACAGGAAGTAGGTGGGAGAGCTCGCAGCCACATCCCACCCTTGCTTTTCGAACAGCAGGCCATTATACCGTCAGCCCCGCAGATCTCTGCTCAGTTCTTTTAGACAGAAGTAGAACAAGTGGCCGCTCCTAGCTGCACGGAATCCTGGGGGGAAAAGGGAGAAGTGTCTCATAACTGGCTTAGGTCAAAGGTCAGAACACTTTTTTTTTTTCTGGAAATGGTTAAAATGTAAATACATTGTGTTCCACTCCCTGAATGTATGTTACAACTGTTCACCTCTGCCTCTGTGGGTTGGCAACAGCCATATGTAAACATGTGTTACTGCACTCCAGTAAAAGTGTTTCTATCCATGCTCACACTTGAATGTCTGGTAGTTTCTATGCGTCACAAAGTATTATCGTAACTTTCTTCAAAAATTTAAAATAATGGTTAAAAAAAAAAAAGGCTGGTGTTTGGGTGTGGAGAGGGCAAAAGGAGGCTGGGCTGTGGGTGAGCGGATCAGGCTTCGTTCCAGGACTTAGGACGCGAGTCCTCCCAGCTCTGGTTTCTCGTTCTTCAGCAAGACTCTCCATCCGAAGCTCGTGCTTTCCAAGGGGGCCTTGCTCTTCTGTCTCTCACACTTTCCATTCATAGCTGGGCATCCCTGGACTCAGTAACGCCAACGCTCTAGCTGGAGTCAGGAGCCCCACTCACACGGCATTCGAGAAATGCATTGCTCCCCATTCCAGAGAAGAAGCCCCAAAGTTTCCCTGTACATCCTGTCCTCTTCACTTTCAGTCTGGGTAATTAAACTCGACACCTCGAAAGTGATTAAAGATTAATTTGGCATTCAACGGCCCCGGAAATGAAATTCAGAGGAAGCACACTTGGGGAGAGCCTGGCTAGAAGTAATTAGAAAATCTTCCTGCTGGGTAAGAGGAGTAACTAAGTCCTTACCACAGCACTGGAGGGGACAGTAGAGAGGCAAAGGGTGACTTCTGGGGTTACACGGTAACAGGTCATTTCCCAGGCTTCGCTTACTGTGTGTGGCTGCTGCTAACAGCTGTATTGCAAACGCTGGTGGCTGACAACAAGCAGCTGTACGCCTCATCTGCTGAGAATTCATCTGCTCAAGCCAGTGTGCCCCCCCACTCCGCTTTCTGTGTGGTTCCTGTCTACCCCACCCCCTCCCGGCCTCCTCTAGTCTTCCCATTTGCACGATCTCCCCTGTCCCCTTTGGAGCCTGGCACCACTCCAGCACTCCCTCGCCTTTTGCCCCGTGCCCACTGCAGCCTGCTCATCTTTTCTGAGGTCTGTAGCCACTGCCCTCCAAGGAGGGCTCTCCAGGTAGCCCCCACCCTACCCTGGGTGTTCTTTTCTGTTCCTTGTCTCCCGGGCAACAGTCTTACTGCTCGAGATGCCAGCCTGGGTGCTGGTATTCCAGGATGCTGCAAAAGGGCACTTCCTCTTCCCATCTCGGAAGCCACCAGGGGCCTTCACACCTCCAAACCATCCAACTTTCCCATCTGGCGTCTTTGAACACCATGAGCAGCAGGAAATATCCAGTTAACCCTCGAGGGCAAGAACATCTTTTTGGTGGAGCTCAGGAGCCTGCTGGGGAAACGGTTTCACTCAAGAAGATCCCTGAACCCACTGCAAGCTGCTTTGAGTAAGATGGTGCCACCCCTGGGTTTCTCTGCAGCCTCCGAAAAAGACTAGGTTGTCATTGGCTAAGCGTGGCTGAATCTAAATTTAAATTGGATATAGTGAAAATCTCAGGTTCTTATTTTTTCACGATAGCCAGTGGCAATTATGCTAGGGAACGCAGGCAAAGCACATCCTCTCACCAGGAAGCTCTACAGGATGGCTCTGCTACAGAGTACGTTTTAAGAGCCTGAGCTTGGAAGTCTGGCAGATGGTCTGTGGCCCTGAGTAGCTCACTTAACTTCCTGAAGCCTCCCTGGTTTCTCCATCTGTAACTGCAGCTATCTCAGTGAGTCATGAAGGCCAGAGAAGACGACCAGGCGCGTGCCCCATCTGCGCAGTGTCAGATAAAGACCTGGTAAGAGCATCTCTTGACTCTGAGAGGGTGGATGGGCTGCAGCATGGAGACAGGAAGACAGGATGAAGGAGGCCAACTCCATCCCTCTCCGTGAGACATACCTAAAGGCTGCAACCTACACAGCCCAACTTCTTAAAAAAAACATAAACGAATCAGCAAAAAATCAAGATGAGATGAACTGGAAGACGCTAGAACAAATCCCACCCCACTCCCCCAACTCCTGAGTTCCAAAACTCAAGCGCCTAGTGAGAAACTCCAGGTAGACGTTCTTCGGTGTCCCATAGCCGAGAACGCCAAGTGCATTGAACATACTCAATCCACCCGCTCCACATTCATGTCCTGGTTCAGGAGCAGTGCTGGTTCTGAGAAACTAGAAATTATATTTGCTTGATCTCCAGAATTTATATAGTCCTATAGTTTACTGTTCTATAGACAGGAAGCTGAGGCTCACAGGGACGAGGGACAAAGAAGGACCTTGTTACTACCACCTTTACCTATCCACAAAGTCACCTCTCCATATCCGTTCCATTCCCTCCATTCTATGCCCAGACACTCTGATGGCCACATCATCTCCTGTCTGGATTGCAGCAAAATCCCTCTATTGTTCCCCAGTGTCCTGCCGGGCTCCTTCCCACACCCTCCCCAAACCACAGTCTTTTGTAATAGCTGCACATTTAATGTCACCACTTTGCTGGTCAAAGTCCCCCAAAATTTTGTTCACCTGTGTGTCTCTGGAACCTGGCACATAATGAATAGTCCCCAAACAGTTGGCCACGTGAATGCATGCATTTCTTGAAACACCCTAATCCAAGAGACATCCAGAAGTCTGTGACAGAGGTGAATTGGAGACACCCAGACTCCAAAGTTGGGTGCCACCTCGGAGGGAAGAGATGGAAGAATTGCTGTAACAGAGAAAACATGGCCGGATAAGTAACGCAGGGTTCCTGCTGAAAGATGGTGTGTCCCTGAGGACGGTTCTACAAGGTTCCTGGGGAAAAACCCAACCACAACCTGTAACACGGACATCCCCAGCTGTGTGGGCAAAGGTGTGCCGAGTGGTCCCTGGAAGAAGGGATGCCTGTGCCAGCCAGTTCCACAGCCACTGCTATCAAGTCAGGGATCCCAGTTTCCCACTTGGCCAGTGGAAATTCAAGAGGGAAATTGTTCCTGGGTCTCCTCATTCATCAAATCGGGTTTACGCTTCAGGGAGTGAACCCCAGCGTGTGGTCCTCAGGAGTGACCCAGCGTGTGGTCCTCAGGAGTGAGCCAGTGTGTGGTCCTCAGGAGTGACCCAGTGTGTGGTCCTCAGGAGTGACCCAGTGTGTGTTCCCTCAGGAGTGACCCAGTGTATGATTCCTCAGAAGTGACCCAGTGTGTGGTCCCTCAGGAGTGACCCAGTGTGTGGTCCTCAGGAGTGACACAGTGTGTGGTCCTCAGGAGTGACCTAGTGTGTGATCCCTCAGGAGTGACCCAGTGTGTGGTCCTCAGGAGTGACACAGTGTGTGGTCCTCAGGAGTGACCCAGTGTGTGATCCCTCAGGAGTGACCCAGTGTGTGGTCCTCAGGAGTGACACAGTATGTGGTCCTCAGGAGTGACCCAGTGTGTGATCCTCAGGAGTGAGCCAGTGTGTGGTCCTCAGGAGTGACACAGTGTGTGGTCCTCAGGAGTGACCCAGTGTGTGGTCCCTCAGGAGTGACCCAGTGTGTGGTCCTCAGGAGTGACCCAGTGTGTGGTCCACAGGAATGAGCCCAGTGTGTAGTCCTCAGGAATGAGCCAGTGTGTGGTCCTCGGGAGTGACCCAGTGTGTGGTCCTCAGGAGTGACCCAGTGTGTGGTCCTCAGGAGTGACCCAGTGTGTGGTCCTCAGGAGTGACCCAGTGTGTGGTCCCTCAGGAATGACCCAGTGTGTGGCTTATTTCACAGTATGGTAACAGTTTTCCTTCTTTATCCCGTGGCACCTTCCATGGCTGCCAGGCTGGGAGCCAGAAGCAGGCCATGGGTTCCCAGTTCAGTTTTCCCTCTACAATACTGGGACTAGAAGACTCCTCTTTTAGTCACAGATCTCATCTCTCTGAGCATGTCAGCTGGGTCAGCTATGGGCCCCTTTTCAAGTCAACACAGTCAAAGACGATGTGACGCTATTCCAAGCTTGAGCTACTGAGGAGCAGAGAGCTGAAGCCGCGTGTCCTGCCGCTAAAGCCGTGTGTCCTGCCGCTGCCGGGCCGTGTGTCCTGCCGCTGCTCTGCAGAACCTAAAGCTCCAGCCTGAAAAATGTTTCTATTTGTAGATCTGAGATCTAGACAGAAATAATGTAATAGCATTTGTTGAGGAGCATATAAGCAGAGCTATAGCCCACATCCAGTTTGTCCCAAACATATGCTTTTCCTACCTCCATGGCTATTCCCCGAGGACCACGGTTTGGACCTCTGTCAGAGGAGCACAAACGCCCGTAAGCGGGCAGGCTGCCCGGCCCACACATATACGTAAAGAGGTGCATCTGTGTCTGAACAAGAGGCCCAGCATGGCAGAGAAAAGGCTCTCCAAGCCAACTTGCCAAGCTTCAGAGCCTGACATCACGCAAAGCCCTCCCTGGGAATGGGGCAGAGGGATCCCAGGATTGAAAAGTCATGAGTCTGAGCCACCCAGGGAAGCTGGAGGAGGCAGGGTCCCAGAGACTTAACTGCCTTCTGGTAAACATACCATCCTAACGCACTGTACCTTGCAGGGTGGGTTACACGGAAAGGAGTGCAATGGAAGATGAGAGCACTCTTCCAGAGCGAAGGGAGGACCACGGTGCTCAGATCTGTGCCTGCCTGTGGGAGGAGGTTGTGTTGTGGTTTGTGTAAGCTTTCCTGTCTCCCTTTAACTCCTCCCTGTCAATGCGGCCTCTGCCAGCCTGGTCCCGTCCTGTGACTCAGTGAAAAGCATAGGGATGATCCAGAGAGATGCTCACAGCAGGAGCTAGGCTTCTTCCCACACCAAGCAGCTTGCCCTCTGTGCCTCTCCTACGCCATAAGTGTCCCTGAGCCACAGAGATGCATGGCCTCCTGCCACCAGGAGAAGAGCTGGCAAGCCTGGCCCGACTTTCAGGCTCTCTGGTTCAACCTCATTGCCAAGCAGGTGGCAGGTGTCGCCCCCATTTTATAGAGAAGGGCTGGAGAAGGAGTCACAGTGCCCACCGTCTGCAGCAGGGAGCGGCCAAGGGTGTCTGGGATGAGCCCCAGGCTGAGGTCCTTTCCCTGAGATCCATTAACACGCCTGCGGCAGTGCCCGTCTGAAGTCTCTCAGCCAGCTCAACCCTTAGTCTGCCCTGACCACATCTGGAAGCCCCTGGCCACCTGGCCACCACATTGCCCGTGTGTTCTTGCTTCTACTCTTTGTTCATGTCCTCTGTGAACAAGGCAGCGGCCTTTGCCTCTTCCCCATGCCTGAGACTCTCTACATCTGAAGTCCTTGCTTCTTGGAGCTGATGACGCTCTGGCCAGCATGGCGGCCTGTCCTTGCCACAGTAAAATAGTTATGTGCTCTCCACAGAAAGACAGCAGGCTTCTTCCTTTGCAGGCGGGGCCAGAGAAGCTGTAAGGACTCAGGCATCCTGTCACCTGGCAGGATGCACTCAGGGTTCCATGGTTGGTAGTCAGCAGGCAGGTGCAAGGGACCCCTTTAAAAGAAAGACCCGCCCACTTACAACTCCTCTTTATCTCTTTTCCGCTGTTCCCCTGGGGCAGACAGGACTTTTCCTGTCTCTCTCTTCTCTTCTGTCCTCTCTCCAAACTTCTCACTTAAGCTGTATCTGCCTGGCGTGTTTGTTCTCCCTTGCCGCCTGCCATGGAATCTGCCAAGGGTCCCCTCATGCTTTATCACAACAGAAGCCTCTCTGCTTTTCTTAGCACCTTCCTCTAAGGGGAGTGGAGGAAGGGGACAGTATTTCTTGGTCAGCCTGGCCCTGCTTACACACCTGAGGTAAATGCCGCAACTCTGCTCTAACACGCACCACGATTAAACTCTTGCTGTCCCTACACTCTCCAGAGGCAGATTAGGAAATGCCATTCATCTGCCTACAGATGGGAAAATGTCAGGTCAGTCATAGCCAAATGGAACATTGTGTGGTATTAGAGTGGTGAACTAGACCTCCATCCGGGCAAAGGCTGGGAAGCCTGCGCCTTCTGCGTGGACCCGGCCCCTCATAGGGTGGAACTAGTCTGAGACAGAGCTGTAACTGGAGAAGAACCGAAGTAAAAGGCTACAGGGAACGTAAGGTTTTGGTGACATAGTTCAGATTGCTTCATGAACTAGCCACACCCCTTGGACTTCAGTTTCAAGGCCAATAAATTCTGTTGTTACATCAAACAAACAAACAAACAAACAAAAAGGTGTTCTTAGAGCTGCAATCAAACATCTAGGTATACAGTGTAGGCTTTGGAACCCTCCCTTCTCTCCCACGCCACCCCACAGTTCCACCAAGCATCCTCCTCAGAGGCCCATCTGCCCACATGCAAATTAACCCATAAATAGACGCCCAGGGCTGCCCACAACTAGCCGGTTAACATCTGTGTTTTGTTACAGCTGTGTGTGCCTACAGAAGCCTTGTCCTGCACTCAGTGTCCATATTCACCCATACTTGAATTAGTAAGGAGAGGAGAGGGACAAGAAAGGGGGTCCAGAGAAAAAGGCCCCGCAGAAAACAATGGTACTGCACCCTCCCCATCCCCCATGCAAAGTGATTCCGAGTCCTTATAATTCCGTGTCTCCTGAAAGACAGCACCCGCACCAAGTTCAGCCGAGAGAGGTTTCTACCCTCACTTAACTTTCAGAAGCTCTTCTTGCCAGTTGGGAGGGTGGCCTGGAGAGAGGAGAGAACTATGACCAAGCTGCTGGTACACTGATTGATCACTTTTTTCCCTTGGCCCCTGGCCAGGATGATTAATCCTAGAGTTAAGAGGCCTCTGGCATACTTGGGTCTCACTTCATCTTTCCACACCCTTTTCCTTCCAAATCAGGCTCTTGGCGGGGGGTGGGGGGGTGGGTGTGGGGTGGGTGTGGGGGGTGAGGGGATGTGGGGGTGTGGGAGGTGTGGGGTGTGTGTGTGTGTGTGTGTGTGTGTGTGTGATTCAGGCCTGCGTTCCCCTCATTCCTGCCCCCTACTCAGCTCTTCCCTTGGCCTGCTTGTCCTAGGGCCCATGCTGTGTACAGCCTAGGCTGTGCCCACAGCCAGTGTCCCTGGGTGTGTGGGGGAGGGAGACTGCTCAGTTCCCAGTGTCCCTGACTGAGCCCAGGCCTCAGGGAACAACTACTGAGTTTCATCCCTGACAGGCTGAAAAGGACATCCCTGGGCCTCATGATTTTCACTGGGCATCAGCTTCATTTCTGTCTGTCCCAAAGAAGAGGATTGAAAATTGGAGAAGCCCTACTGTCCACGGGCCTCACCTAACTCTGAGGTCTGCCACAAGGTCACCATTAGCCACAACACAGAGCCCATGACACAGCCCGTGCTGTTCACACCCCCCACCCCCAAACTCACTGCCTCCAACGGGGCAGAGTCCAGTCTCCTCTCTACCTTTACCCAGTAAACTTTTTCAAACTGGAAGCTGCCAGGCCACCGGCCAAACATGCATTCTTTGGTTCTTGCAGGTATAAATCAAGCTGTGCTGCGTGAGAACCTCCCACCACAGGCCTCCAGCCATATTTGGAAGTAGAGCGGGGTGCCAGATAGGAAACGGCTACCTGTGCCTACAGGCCAGCCATACAGCCAGAGCTGACTCAGCAACTGCTGAGTCACCCCCAGGCCGCGAGCCAGGACGCCAGAAAGAGGATAAAATGGAGGGTTTGTCTCAGAGGGCCCTGGAGCAGGGCAGGAGCCTGTGTGAGATGTCACGCTCTACCTGAAGAGTATGCATTATTGATGCCATTACTGTTTGTAGCAGTATTACTCTGGTGCTGGGGATCAAATGTGGAGGTATACTCTAATTTAAGATAAATGAAAACTAAGGGGACTCGGGGAAGGTTCCCTGGGAGGGAACTCCGTGAGGAATGGCCTTCAGAATCTGAGCCATTTACGATGGAGACTGAACAAGAGCCTACTTCAGTCCAGGAAGCCTCCGGCCCCGGAGCTCAGTCCTCCAGTGCAGGGTCTCCAGGATGTGACCCACGAGCTCAGCCCTCCAGTGCAGGGTCTCTGGGATGTGACTCAGGAGCTCAGTATAGGGTCTCCGCGATGTGACCCACGGGCTCAGCCCTCCAGTGCAGGGTCTCGGGGATGTTAGTGCGGGATTCTGGACTACCCAAATCTTGGAATAAGTCCAGCCCGATGGCTAGGTAACTGTTCTGTTGACTGAAGCCTAACCTGACCCTGACCGTGTAGACCTCGGAGGAATACTTCTCAGCTCACTGGTCCTCACGAAACACCTGTTTACCCCAGTATCTATTGGTATTTATTTCTGTTTCTTTATTACCAGCCCCCGCACAAACCATAAACTGGACAAAGGCAAGATCCTTTGGGTTCTATGCGGGATAGTAGGGAATTAATTGTGGGCTTGAAGCTGGCACAGCCTGCTCTCCAGTCCCCGTCCCCATTACTCATATGTCCCCTGATCTTAATCATGTGACCCCTTCTCCTTGTCTCTAAAAGCAGAGATTAGAATTAATAACTGGATCACATGGTTTGGCACAAGGAACAAATGAGGCCGTACGTACACTTAACATTGTCCTTGGCACACGGGAAATAGTTAACAGATATTAGAGAAAGCCACCTCCAAAGCTTAGTAGCTAAAAGCGAAACAAGAAATAAGCAAACAAACAAAAGCCCTCATTTGTAACCAGGGCTGAGGCTATGACTCAGATGACAAGGCACTCCCCTGGCAGGGGTGAGGATTCGAGTTCTGGTTCCTGGAATCCACATATAAAGCCAGGTGTAGTGGCACACACCTGTAATCTCAGCAATGGCAGGATGGGGACAGAGGCTGGCAGAGCCCTGGACGCTCACGGGCTAGTCAGCCTGGTGTGCCTGGCAAAGTTCCAAGCCAAGGAGGGCCCCTGTGCCCGAGGGCCTACCCCTAAGGTCAATGTCTGACCTCTGTATTATACGCGTGCAAGATGTACATGCTCCTCTACCCACACACGCAAAACAAGCGAACTAATATCACTTAATATTTCCCAGTTCTATGGCTGACAACCAGGCTGACTCATCTCTGCTTCAAGTCATTTAAGCTGGCCTCACTCAAATTTCTGATCTGTTGGCTCCTCTGTGGGACTATGACCTCAGCCACTCAACTGGTCACTGGTCGAGGCCATCACTTGGGTCACCACTGTTCTCTGTGTGCCTTCTCCAGCGGGCCAGATATGGTTTCCAGAGAATCAAGTGACACTTTCACAGTGTTAGTAAAGCAGGTCAGCCCAGAGACTACAAATGGAGAAATGTGGGTAGTTTTCATAAGAAGGCAATACCAAGGCTTACTGGATGACATCATCACCACCACCACCGAGAAAGCATCGTGTGTGTGTGTGTGTGTGTGTGTGTGTGTGTGTGTGTGTGTGTATGTGTGTGTGTGTGTGCATGCTTGTGTGTATGTGTGTGTGTGTATGTGTGTGTGTGTGTGTGTGCATGCTTGTTTGTGTGTGTGTGTGTGTGTGTGTGCATGCCTGTGTGTGTGCATGCTTGTGTGTGTATGTGCATGCTTGTGTGTGTGTGCATGTGTGTGTGTGTGTGTGTGCATGCTTGTTTGTGTGTGCATGCTTGTGTGTGTGTGTGTACATGTGTGTGTATGTGTGTGTGTATGTGTGTGTGTGCATGCTTGTTTGTGTGTGTGTGTGTGCATGCTTGTTTGTGTGTGTGTGTGTGTGTGTGCGTGTGTGTGTGTGTGTGTGTGTGTGTGTGTCTGTGTGTGTGTGTGTGTGTGTGTAGCATACATGACAACTTTGCAGAGTCCATCCATCATAGGGTCCGGTGATAGAACATAGAATCATCAAACAAATGGCAAGTGCTTTTACCTGCCTGCCATCTCTTAGGCTCTGTAAGAGGCTTTCTTTTCTTAAAAAACAAAAACAAAACATATAAATATATATATATATGTATATATGTTACAGCATGTTGTTCCTGCCGGCCTCCTGGTCCTGCCGCCATTGTCCTGCAACCACATGTGCCCCAAATAACACTCAGAGACTCTGTATTTGATACAATCCTGTTGGCCAGTTACCATTATAGTTATGGGCTAGCTCTGTCTTAATTATTAACCCATTTCTACTTATCTAAGTATTTCCACGTGGTCGTCTTATCGGGGAGCCACGCGGCAGGCGTCCTGCTCCTTCCCCGGGCTACATCTTGACCCCACCTTCCCACTTCCTCTTTCCTCCTTGTCTCCTAGCCCCGCCTATCTTGCTATCTCATTGGCCACAGGGCTTTATTAACCAGTATGAGAAACATATATACAGAATAACATCTCCCATCATCTCCTCTTTTCTGTCTAAAGTAAAAGAAGGGGTTTAACCTTAACATAGCAAAATATATCATATAACAGTTATCAAATAAGAATCACAGCTAACAATATTTAGTCCATTAACATTTTGTAAGACTTTAAGAAAATATCATCTATCCTATCTTTGTGAGTCTAAAGTCCTATATGTAACTTATCTTTAATCCTAACTAAGGGAAACTATAACTATAACTATGTGTCTTCAACTCCTTCAAAGACCACAGAAGGATAATATATAAACTCTAGAAATGACAGAGACAATTCATTGCCTGGTCAGTCACCCGAAGTTCTTCTGTAATGTTCCATCTTCAGCCCATAGGCCATAGTGTGTGTCCAGACTCCTCAACAAGGCAGGAAACTTTTCTGTGTCCTGTAGACTGTCTGGCTGTCTGGCAGCCTCTTCCATTAAGCAGGAATCCTGTAGCAATGTCCATCTTGCATCAGCAGTCATCTTTCTGTGGGTCCTGCATGTCCAGTTTCTACAACATAAAGTCAAACAATCCAGAAGAGTAGTACCTTGCCCAGATGGCTAGTCTTGCCATATTAGAAGGAAACTCCATAATGTGTTTCTTCGATGTCC
Organism: Cricetiscus sungorus; assembly: GCA_030556225.1. Taxonomy (NCBI): domain Eukaryota; kingdom Metazoa; phylum Chordata; class Mammalia; order Rodentia; family Cricetidae; genus Cricetiscus; species Cricetiscus sungorus. Next base: position 149,214,722 of record JANBXA010000007.1, read on the forward strand.
ATCTTCCTTTCTTCTGTTGGTGGTGTTACCAGGAGCAGTTGTGCCTCATTGTCAAGAAAAGCCCTAAACCATTTTAAATGCCATATTCTGTAGGTCTTTGAAAGGTTTGAAGAATGCCTATCCATCTCAAATACATCTCTGCATATCTAGAAATCCAAACTAACTTAACTCCCATAGGTAACTCTCTATAATCTGTACTAAATTATTACATTACATTTTCTAATGAGCTATATAAACACAATACCTAAACAAGAGGAGAAATATACATATCACAAAATTGACCTTAAATTGTATCAATAAAAGAAAATCCATTTCAAAGCAAAGCATTCATATCTATACCATAATTCCCTTTTTACCTTTAAAAAGATTGTTTGTGGTTATAGCCATTTATAACCAAGTCCATTTAAATGAAAACAAACATTTACAAACAATATTTGGGAATTTGGGCGTCATTCTTTCCAAACTACTTCCTGCTGGTAGAGGGCGCTGTCATGGGGTTCCAAAGAAGACGCAGAAATCTTGGCAGTAGTCTGCAAGGCTTTGTCTCAACTGCTTTGAATGTTGGATCATCTGGGGCATTGTTTCAGGGGGTCTGGCTTGATCAAACCATATAAGTCTGGAAAGAATCTGTAGCTTTTCATTTTCTGTGGAAACAAAAATAGAAATCCTTTTCCCCAGTAGCTTGTCCTTAGGCTTAAATTTTTGAGTCACAGCATTTTTAAAATATATAAATTGAATTAATCCAGCAGCATTTCTTTTATCAGTAGTTATTTTCTCAGCAATCAAACAATTTAAAGACAACAGAAGTGCGTATAGTATCCAAAATTTCTCTGTGTTTTCCATCTTTACGTGGCTTTTTTATTACTCTATTTATTCTACTTCTATTTTTACATATTTTGAGACAGGGTTTCTCTGTGTAACTTTTATCTGTCCTGGAATTCAGTCCATACCAGGTTTACTTTGAAATCACAGAGATCTGCTTGCCTCTGTCTACCGAGTACTAGGATTAATTCTACTTCCTTTTTTCTTTTTTAAACCATTGTATCCCCTTTCTTTTTCTCTCCCAAGCCAGCGTATTTTTTAAAACACAGTGTAAACCTTCATTGCAGCTCTTGTACACACCAATGAATTGTTAGCAGAGCTCTTTAAAAACAAGCCAGCTTTTTTGCCGCTTATGCTAATTTTGGAAACCTCCCTTAAAGGAGCCGCGCAAATCTGTCTACAGCAAAACAAATCCAACCGAGAAAATGTTGCTACCAATAAGTCTTGCTAGTCTCTGTTCCCTTGTTTCTAAAACATTTCTTAAGCTCTTATTAATTTTAAGTGAAAGTTCTTATAGCCACGTTGGGCGCCATTTGTAGCTTATTGTTTTTCGGCCAGCCCGCCCGCCGCTGGTCTGGCGTGCCGGCCCCCAATAACACGCAGGAGACTCTATATTTGATACAATCCTGTTGGCCAGTTACCATTATTGTTAATGGGCTAGCTCTGCCTTAATCATTAACCCATTTCTACTTATCTAAGTATTTCCACGTGGTCGTCTTATCGAGGAGCCGAGGCTGGCGTCCTGCTCTTTCCCTGGCTACATCTTGACTCCTACTACTTCCTCTCTCCTCCTCCTGTTCTCCTAGCCCCGCCTATCTTGTTTCCTATTGGCCACAGAGCTTTATTAACCAGTATGAGAAACATATATACAGAATAACATCTCCCATCATCTCCTCTTTTCTGTCTAAAGTAAAAGAAGGGGTTTAACCTTAACATAGCAAAATGTTTACCTGCCTGCCATCTCTTAGGCTCTGTAAGAGGCTTTCTTTTCTTAAAAAACAAAAACAAAACATATAAATATATATATGTATATATGTATATATAATTACATGTAGATGCCTGTGGATGCATGTTTGCTAGTGCAGGCGTCTGGGGAGACCGGAAGAAAGTGTCAGGTTTCCTGTGCCTGTGCCTCATAAATAAGTAGGAAAACGGAGGAGAAACTAGAGACCAGAGAGACGAATTTCCTTGTTCAAAGTCACACAGCAAAAAGCAGCAGAGTTAGGACCATACATTAGGTTTCTCCTCAGCTTCTGTTCAGGCCCCAGAGAAGTACGGGGGCCCCCAACACAGGGCAGGGCAAGGAGAAGGGAGCGTTTCTCACTCCCCAGGGCGCAGAGCAGTCCCGGACAGAGTGAGTGCAGCAGCTACCCACCTCGGCCCTACTTTATGAGTGGGAGTCAGGGAGGGAGGTCAGAGATGGAGGCAGTCCTCAGGATGGGCACCGCCAGCCTGCTCATTTCCCGCCAGCCACATCTGTGTGTTTACTGGGCGCTTTGGTACACACTCTTGTACACAGAGGCGTGTTCCCTTGTTTTCCTCTCTGGAGTCTGAGAGAAAGCTGTCATGGCAAAGGCAGACATTTCGTGGTTGTGGAACTCTTCGTTTGGGGGAGCAGAGTGTGAGAAAGCCAGCTAGCTGGCTCAGGACGGTCCAGAAGGCCAAGCGACATTTCTGTTAGCAGTCCCTTCCTGTTCTTGTGCATTTGGGGGGAAACCAGAGCCCTTAAGTGCCCCACTTCCTCCTAGCGGAGGAACTCCTTGGGCCTGCTGAGTCACTGCAGGGGGGAACACACCTATTTTCATCCTGAGGTAAATGAACCATACAGTCACCTAGGCCACATTCCCAGAGGCTCCCCTCCCCCAACCCCTCTTCTCGGTTCCTTCCTCAGAGTAGCTTTCTTTGCAAGGAAGTCACTCACATGACCACAGGAGAGAGTGTGGGAGAGCAAACAGGGGTGGCTAAGGTGGGGGCACAGTGGGGGTGGCCCACCCCTTGCAGATGAGTTTGTGATGACAATGATGCAGTTGCAGGGACAGTGCATTGCTCTAGTTACTTTATCATTATTTGGAGTTTCCCGATAGACCATAGGCCCTGTATTATGCTGGGTACCCTGTTTGCATGGTCCCGCCCTTGGACGACACCACTGAGCTAAGGCCATAGCAGTCCCGGAGCTGAGTAGCCTGGTCAAAGGAAGGCATAACCTTGTAGGGAATGAGTTGGGCCAGACTGGATTCCTCTAGGACATGGCTTCCTGGCTACTGGACTGCTACCAGGTATCAGAGGCAGAGCAGTGGATCCCTAGGCTATCATAGCAGGAGAAACATCTAGATATCATTAAGTCTAATTCCACCCCACCCCACCCCCCACTTTATCGATAGGAAAACGGAAATGCAGGAAAGATCAGGGATTCACCTGAATCCCGAGCCCAAAGACCTCTCCAGGGCATCCTTCAGCCATGATAAAACCAACGAAAGGAGGTGCTGGGTAGGGCTGGGAGCAGGAGAATCAGGTGGGTGTGAGGGAGAAATGGGAGAGGTAACTAGAATTGGGGGTATTTCGGGGGGACGTAGAGACCTGGTGCATCAGAAACTCCCAGGAATGTACAGGGGTGACCCTAGGGGAAAGGAATAGTAATGGAGGATACAGAAGGCAGGGGGAAAGGGTTGTAGGAGCCAGAGAGATCAAGGAGAGCACAAGAAAATGGCCACAGAATCAACTAACCAGGGCTCATAAGGGCTCACAGAGACCGACAGTCAGGAAGTCTGAGTTGTTCTGGGTCCTCTGCAGTTTGGTGTTCTTGTAGGACAGCCAACAGTGGGAGTCTCTGACTTCTTTGGCTGCTTTGGGGGCCCTTTCCTTCCTACTGGGTTACCTCATCCAGCCTTAATATGAGGGGTGTGCCTAGACTTACAGCAACACACCATGCCATATTTGGCTGGTAAAAAAAGTGGGTTCTAATGAGAAGGTCTCTATTGGCCAGGACAACTCAAACCTTTCTGTCTCGGTGCCCGGAAGACAGCACAACACATTGATGCACTGCAAAGAGAGTGATTTGGGGAGCATTTGTACTCATTGCCCCGAAGATTACAAATGCAAAGAGAGAAACCGAACTATAAAATTCCTTGTGTAGAGATGAAGTACAAGTAGACTTATGCATACATGGAAAGCATGGAGTCCACAGGTTGGAAAGAGTCATTACTACAGGCAGTCGGTCCTCCGTGTCTGTGGGTTCTGCATCAGTGCAGTCAAACAGCTTCTAACTGAAAACACTCAGAGAAATAGGTCAAATGTACAAATATTTTTTCCCATTGTTACTCCCCAAACAGCACATTTTACAAGTATTTATGTTATGATTTGAACACAGAATATCCCCCTTCCCAACATAGACTCATTGTTAAGCATTTCCAGCTGATGGTGTTAATTTTGAGAAATGGAAATTTCAAGAGATGAGGTCTAATTGGAGAAGTGTGTCACTGGAGGTGTGTCCTTGGGTATTCTTCTATCTTGCTTTCCAATTCTTGTCCATCATGAGGTAAAGAAACTCCTCTGTCATATGCTTCTGTCATCAACATGTTCTGCACATGTTGGGGAACTAAGGAACCACGGACTGGACCCTTAGAAGCCATGAATGCGAATAAGCCTTTACTCCCTTACATTGTTGCCCAGGTGATTTGGTCCTACTATTATGCTAAATCTATAAAATTAGTGCCAAGAGTGGGGTTGTTGCTGTTACTAACCCAGGGTATGTAATACTCCAGCCTTTGGAATTAATTTGTTCTTGAAAGGCAGAAACATTTGGTGACACATGCTAGAAAAGCCTAGGATGCTGTGGACAGAGCTCAGTGCTTTTCCAGTGGGAGATGAGAGTGTTGTTGGAAATGTGGACAATAGAGATTTTGTACTCAGTGTTCAGGTGGAAATGATGAATACATTGGGAACTGAACTAGAGGGAGGACATTCTTGTTACATTTTGGCAAAGGAATAATAGGAAAGATGGCTGGAGTGCATCCCAGAAATTGGTCATATCACACCCAACACAGGATCTAGATGGTAAAGGAGCCAGATGAGATAATGTGTTCTTTTAATGCAACTGGGAGGCAGAGGCATAGAGATCTCTGAGTTCAAAGGTAACCTAGTTTATATAGTAAGTTCCAGGACAGCCATTGTTATGCCTGTGTCAGACCCTCTCTTAGAAAGAAGGGAAGGAAGAAAGGAAGAAAGAAAAAGAGAGAGGGAGAGAGAGAGAGAGAGAGAGAGAGAGAGAGAGAGAGAGAGAGAGAGAGAGAAGGAAAGAAAGGGGAGAAGGAAGGGAAGAGAAAGGAAAAAGGGGGCAAATGAAGAAAGAAAGAAAGAAGGAAGGAAGGAAAGAAAGAAGGAAGGAAAGAAAGAAATATAAAGACTAACAATTTTTGACTTGGCAGGAAAGTTTCCAGGATCCTTATATATAGGGATGCCTATGAAGTGTTTTCCAAGCTGAGCTGTACAGGCATTCAGAGGCAACTGTGATTTAGGACGTGCTATTTTGCAGACATACAGAATGCAAGAGATGAGAGGTATAGGATAATTTTAAAAAGAAGACCTGGGATTATGAAGCACGAAGTCGTGACAGAGTAGTTACGTTCAGCATACAGCCCAGAATGCTGGAGATGCCGAACACATAGTCTGTCTTTGAGGAATAAGGATAATGAGTGAAACTAGACCAGGAGAGAGGCCCTGAGTGCTGCAAGCTAGAAAGCTGTTGGGGTGGGGTTGCCTAAAGCCTTGGTAACTCAAATCACACCACTGTGCATCCCCAGGGTTGCATGGGAAGCCTTGGGGTTTAATGTGTACCCTGCTAGATTTGGTTTTTATTCAGTCTCATTCTCCTTCTATGTTCCTATTCCTCATTTCTGGAATGGAAACGTTTATTCTATACCTCTGTGTTTTGGAAGTATATAAATTATTTACTATGACGTTGGTGTTGGTTTGAGTCTTTGAACTTAATTTTTAAACAATATTAGAATTGTTGACTTTGGAGGTATACTAAATGCATTTAGAATCATAAAGTTGTTATGGGCTTTGTGGGAGATGGCCAGAAGTAGATCATATGGTTTAACTATGAAATGTCCCCTATGGGCTCATGTGCTGAGTATCCCTAGGGGATGGCATCGTTTTAGGAAGTGGGAAGCCTAACTAAAGGAAGCAGATCACTAGGAGGATATCATGTCCCAAGCCATTGCTATCTGTCATTCCTGGTCACTCTTGTCCTCTGCTTCTTGTCAATCATGGGATGAAGGGACTCTTCTGACATGTTTCTGCCACCATGATGTCTGCCCAAGTGCATGGGGCTGAGCAAGCAAGAACTTGACCTTCAGAAACCCATGAGCCAAAGTCAACCTTTCTTCCCAAGTTGTCACAATGACAATAAAACTGAAGGATGCAGTTTCCATAGCCATCATAAACCACCAAGAAATGGCCTAACGTATACAGGAATGGTTATGTTGACCATAGATACATGTAGGCCATTTATGGTGGTTTGAATAGGAACAGCCCCCATAGACTCATGTGTTTGAATGCTTGGCACCATAGGAGGTGCAACCTTGTTGGAGTAGGTGTGGCTGCCATTGTGGAGGTGGGCTTTGAGGTTTTATATGCTCAAGCTACACCCAGCATGACTCAGTCTCTCCTGCTGCCTGTGAGTCAAGCTGTAGAACTCTCAGCTCCTTCTTCAGCACCTTGTCTGCCTGCAAGCTGCCATGCCCTGCCATAAGTATAATGGACTAAATCTCTAAAATAAGTGAGCCTTAATGAATGTTTTCCCGTATAAGAGTTGCCATGATCATGGTGTCTCTTCACAGCAATAGAAATCCTAACCAGGACACCATTTTATACAAAGAACTTGACCTTCTTCACATTTTGGTATTTTGGGTCCTGGTCAGTTCCTTGTATTTATAGGGGGATAATTGTACACAGAAGGATGGCTGTATGTATTTCTTATCCCAAGACTTTGGTGCCTGCCTAATGGCTCCAGGAAGCTACTAAAAAGATTGATTCCATTTGACATGGTTCTAAAACCAGGCCAGAACACACTTGTAGCCCTCATCTATTTCCAGGGACTTCCCAAATAGAGTAAGAAAACCTCTGTCTAGCTTGTATGAGTGGTGCATGCCTTTAATCCCAGCACTTGGGAGGCAGAGGCAAGTGGATCTTTATAAGATCCAGGCCATCCTGGTCTACAGAGCCATTTCTGGGACAGCCAGGACTATACAGAGAAACCTTGTCTTGAAAAACAGAAAACAAAAACAAAAGAAAAAGTTACTGCGTCAATAATAAAATCATGTGAACAGGGTTTTCAAAATGGCTCAGCAGGTAAAGGTACTTGCCTCCATGCCTGAGGAGTGAAGGTTCATCCCTGGGACCCACATGAAAGAAGAAGAGAAACAAACACTCCCACAAGTTATCCTCTGCCCTGGATGAGAATCGTCACATACATATGCTCTCTCACACTAAATGAACATATTTAAAATAAATAATAGAATAAAATCAGTGGACACAGGATGGTTCTAGCTTGTAAAAAATCAACATAGCTACTAGTGGTACATGTTGCTTGTTAATTACAAATACTCAAGTAGTTGAAAATACATTTTGAAAATTATATTTCTTTCTGGGAACTAAGAATACAGAGGCAAGGAGCTCTCTGTGAGTTCGAGGTCACCCTGGTCTACAGAGCGAGTTCCAGAACAGGCTCCAAAGCAATGCAGAGAAACCCTGTCTCAAGCCCCCCCCAAAAAAGAAAATTATATTTCAGTTAGGCAGGGTAGCTCATGCCTGTAACCCCAACAGTTACAAGGATGAGATGGGAGAAGTGCTGAGACACCTTTGCAGGAGGACAGGACTTTTATGTCTGAGTTCAGGTTGAGAAATGGCTCCATAAATCCTAAAAGTAGCCATGGTCCACTGAGCCCCACATTCCCAGCCAGACTAGCCGGCTGGGCTGCTCACAAGTTCAGATGGTGCTGGCTGATCCCCTATGGCTCTTAGTGTCTATATGCAGGCCCTGACTAGGAGCGGGAGGAGTAATACTGCCTTTGTTTTGCCTCCACTTTAGCTACATAATTTCAGGGAAATTATTATCTTTATTTTTCATTAGATATTTGAGAGTTTCATAAAATAGGTTTTGATCATATTCACCCCCTCCCCTAGCTCTCTCTTCCTCTATTCACCTCCAGCATATCTACTCAACTTAGTGTCTTTCTTTCCTTTCTTCCTCTCTCTCTTTCCTTCAAGACCATTTTGTGCTGCCCAAATACTCTTGTATGAATGGGTTTCCATTGGAAAGTAGTCAGTTTATCAAGGTCTACACTCTTAGAGAGATCTCAACAAATTCTTAACTTGCAAAAAATTACCTGAATTCTTCAGTACTTTGAAATTCTCAAGACTCTAAGGAAAGAGAAAGTATTATTATTTTTGGATGATAAATTATTTCATTTCCAAGGAAAGGAAAAAAATTACCACCATGCCAATTTTACCTTGGATGGCAGTGTGTTGGATTCTGTCCTGGTCATGTTCTCTCAGCCAGAACCAATAGGTTGAGTCAACCTGGATCAAGGGTCACTCCCCACCCTAAGACAGGTGTCCAGCGAAGGTATCTCAAGTCTCCTATGCCAACAGGTGATGGTCCACTTTCTTTCTCCAGGGAACAGCCACCCTATTATGTGTAAAGAGAAAGAAGTGGGGACTGTTGGTGTGGACTCCTGTGGGAACCTTCACAACAAGCTGTAGTAGAGCAATCATCCTGGCTAGAATGGGTCCAAATCTATCTGCAGGAATGGCATTGAGGGGTCTTGTTAGTTCACCTCTGTCAGGAAGTCTTCTTCCTTCCTTCCTTTCTTTTTTCTTTTTTCTCTCTGAGATAGGGTTTCTCTGTGTATCCCTGGCTATCCTGGAACTCACTGTGTAGATCCGGATGGCCTCAAACTCAAGAGATCTGCCTATTTCTGCTTCCTGAGTGCTGTGATTACAGGTGTGTGACACCACAGCTGTAGCGAGATATTCACCTTGTCTGCACCTGTGGCTTAGGCCATGCCCATTGGGGCGGAGACAGGTCCGGATGGGAGCTGGGAGAAAAGGCTGGGAAAGGGTCAGGCCGCCCCTTTTTGGTGGTGGACGCTGGAAGGCTTAGGATCCGGTGGAACCCACCGCGTACATCTGCCTATGTTGTGAGTTATTTCTCCCTTAATAAACTTCTGTTCGGCCTAATTGTTTATCCTGATCCTTATTAAATCACAATACCACAGCTGACTAGGATGTTTTCTTTAAGAGGAAGGTAGAAGAAGGCCCAGAAAACGGCCCAAGCTGCCTGAGCAGCCTCCCACTCAGGACACGGGCTTCTGAGCTCACTAAGTCAACTCTGTTTCGTGTAGAGTTTCCCACACCCCACCCCCTTTAAACTGGTACTTGCAAGCAGCTTTTAGAAATTGAACAGAAACAACACTCAAATCTCCTCTAATGTCTTTCACCAGGCTCCCCTGTCTCAAAGCAATTGCTTCTGCCGTGTGTGTGTGTGTGTGTGTGTGTGTGTGTGTGTGTGTGCTTGCACGCACGCATGCACATGCACGTGCCTGAGAGAGAGAGAGAGAGAGAGAGAGAGAGAGAGAGAGAGAGAGAGAGAGAGAGAGAGGGAGGGAGAGAGAGGGAGAGAGAGAGAGTGTTGGTGGGGGTCTGTCTTTCCAAAGATTCTGCATGTAATTCTAAGTGCATACATATGCATATGTGTGTCTCTCATCATTTTTCACATTAAAGTGAACATACTATACACATTTTTTTCTGGCGCTTTTATTTTCCATCTAATAGTGTACTTTGGAAACTGAATCACATTGGGAACCAAAACTTGCCTTTCTAATATCTGTGGATAACCCTCAACTTACCATTTCCAGCCTGTTTCATAGGCCACTCCCTCTTGATTGGCATTTCACCCGTCCAGTCTTCAGCTCCTTTGGTGGACCCTCTTCGGATGTGTCTGTCTTAATGCTCCTCTTCTTGCTTTTGTGAGATGCCCTGGGTGTGCCAGGGAAGGATACTGAAAGGAGCCGTGGGGACAAAGGAGCTCACTTGGAGCAGTGAAAGCCTGGTTCTCAGGCAGCCAAGGAAACCGTGCAAGGCCCTGAGGGAGGGGCCGCTGCTAATAGTGCTGCAGACACTGTAGGGAGGAGGTGGCAGCGTGGTTGAGAAAGATTCATTATTCATTATTAAAAGCTTCATCCTGATTGTAAAATAGAATAAACTACTCCTAGGAAATTTGGGGAGCTAACATGTGGAAACAAAAGTTCTCTGGGCCTGTGGCTGAGTCGGTAAAGAACTTGCCTAGCATGCATGAAACCCTAGCTTCTGTCCCTAGCAAGACACAGAACTGGGTGTGGTGGCACATGGAGTAATCCCAGCACTCAAAGTTCAAAGTTGGCCTTGGCTATATATCAAGTCTGAGGCTAGCCTGGGCTACATGAGACCTTATCCTTTAAATATATATCATCTGGAACTTCGTCATCCAGAGGGATCTACCAGTGGTGTTTAGAACTTCTCCTGGCAATACGTTGTCTTTCTAGATACAAAAGAGGAGGTACGTGAAGGCCAAGGGGACATATAAGAGCATCATCTAGTTAGTGTCACCCCGAGCAGAGGGAGCTCCAGGGAGCTCTGGACTCTGAGAGTGGAGAGAGGCAGTGCAGGAATGGGCAGGATGACAGGAGCAGGATCACGGTAGGGTGATGCCACAGATGCACCTGAGGATGGTACAGACATGTTTGCCCGTCGGCCACAAGATGCTGAAACCCAAATCAGACATCAAAGTTCAGGATGACAAGATCAGCCTCACTACAGATCTGACAGGGACAAATTCAACATTTTAGAGGAATGCCTGAGGGAAAAGTCATCGGGCCTTTGGAAGAGCAGGACTGGAGGCCCAGAGGGAGGCCGTTCTTGAAAAACGTTGAGAAAGTGAGTAGAAGGGGGCCCCGTACCCCTACCTCTTCAGGCCAGTGTTTAACAGAGAGACAGCCGTGTAACGAATGACCTGACAGAGTCATAAGGTGTGGTTTGGATGCAAAACATCCCCCACAGACTCATGTTTGACCATTTTGTCCCCAAACTGGTGGTGTTGTTTTGGGAGCGTGTGCAGGGATTTGGGGACATAGGACCTAGCTGGTGGACAGGGGCCACTAGAGGCCAGCCTTGCTTCAGGTTCCCTGCCTGTTTCCTGACTTGCCAACATGTAATCAAGTCACATTGGAAGTCACAGAGCCACTGCAGCCATGAAACCCTCCAAAACCATGAGCCCAAGTAAATTCGCGCCCACTGGGGTGGCTGCGACACCTGTCCTGTCCGCCATGACCACGCCACTTACAGAAAAAAGGAAGGCTAACAGTCCCCGAATAGGGCTCTATCACCATCATGGCAGGGCGCATGGCCTCAGCTGAGAGCTCACACCGCCCAAAACAGGACAAGCAGGGAGCAGAGAGCACACGGGAGAGGCATGTGTCTTTTAACTATGTTTTTGTTTGTTTGTTTGTTTTCTTTTTATTATTGAAAATAGATTTTTTTTCTATGCAATATAATCTCTTGATGATTTTCTCTCCCTCGGATCCTCTTATATATATCCTCTCTATGTCCTCATCTACCCAGATCCACACCCTCCCTCCCCCCCCTCTCTCTCTGTCTCTCTCTCTCTCTCTCTGTCTGTCTGTCTCTCTCTCTCTCTCTCTCTCTCTCTCTCTCTCTCTCACACACACACACACACACAAGAAAATAACAGGTATCTAAAAAATAAAATAAAAACAAGAATAGGACAAAAACAAACAAACAACAAACAAAAGAGTCAAAGAAAAATCACATGAAACACACACAGTACAGAGACACATGCAGAAATCCCATAAAAACAAAACTGGAGACCATAATATATAAGCAAAAGATTTGCAAGGAAAAAAACAAAGCCCAGACATTGCATAGTGAGACAAACAAAAAACAAAAACAAAAAACCTCCAAAAAAATTATTAAGTTCGTTCCTTTTGTGTTGACCACGCACATGGGCCGTGGGGCCTGCCCTTAAGTGAGGTTTGTATACTCAGGGAGACTCTGATGGAGAAAACTTATCCCCTGTACCCCATTGAGAGCAGTTATGAGTTGGAGATAGCTTCTGGGTTAGGGATGGGATATTGAGTTCATTTCTCCTCAGTGCTGGGACCCCCCCTCTGTCTGGCTTAGACCTGTGCAGGCCATAGGAATGCTGCCAGTCTCCAAGGTCACATCAGTCCTGCTGCGTCTAGAAGGCCTTGTCTCCTTCCCCTGGGTTTGAGAACCTTTCCAGCTCCTCTTCTGAAGGGGTCCTGAGTCCTGAGTCCTGAGGGGAGGGTTGATGGAGCCCTTTCAGGGCTGACTGTTCCAGGGTCTCTCACTCTGCACGTGTGCATGTGTGCACGTGTGCGTCTCTGTATCCCTTCATACCTGCTGCAGAAGCTTCTCTGATGACAGCTGAGCTGGCACGAGTCTTTTGAAACCTTGAAGCACATCTCATCCAACAAAGCTATACCCAATTCTTTACAGGCCAGCAGGGTCCAAGTATTCAAACCTATGGACCTATGGGGGCCATTGTCATTCTAACCCCACAATACCCCAAAAGAACCCGGAAAGCCTTTATACGGCCTTTTGCAAGAGCATCCTAGCTTTATCCCTGGTCTGACTGAGCCTCATAGTTTATGTCTATGGCTCCCATTGCTGTGATAAAACAACACAGCCAAAAGCAACATGAGCAGGAAAGGGCTTATTTCAGCTTAGAGTTACACCTCACTAAGGGATCTGGGCAGGAACTGAAACAGGGCTGGGATCTGGAGGCAGGAACTGATGCAGAGACCATGGAGGATGCTGCTTACTGGCTTGCTTCCCATGGCCCGCTCAGCCAGTTTTCTTTCTTTCTTTCTTCCTTTCTTTCTTTCTTTCTTTCTTTCTTTCTTCCTTCCTTCCTTCCTTCCTTTCTTTCTTTCTTTCTTTCTTTCCTTTTTTCTTTCTTCCTTCCTTCCCTCCTTCCTTCCTTCCTTCCTTTCTTTCTTTCTTTCTTTCTTTCTTTCTTTCTTTTTTTTTTTTTTTTTTTGAGATAGGGTTTCTCTGTGTAGTCCTGGCTGTCCTGGAACTCACTCTGTAGACCCAGCTAGCCTAACTCAGAGATCCGCCTGCCTCTGCCTTCTGAGAACTGGGAAGAAAGGTGTGAGCCACCACGACCAGCTTCAGCCTGCTTCCTTATACCATCCAGGACCATCACCCCAGGGGGCATCACCACACAGAGAGCTGGGCTGTCTCACATCAGTCACCAAGCAAGAAAATGCTCCACAATTGTGTTCATAGCCCAGTCTTTTCTCCACTGAGGTTTCCTCTTCCTCAATGACACCATGACACCAGCCTGTGTCGAGTTGACATGAAACCAGCCAGCACAGCCTTTAGCATGCCCTTGTGCAGCTACTCCACCCAGGTCTCCATTCCCAGCCTTGATACTTATGTATCCCAGAGACTTGATACTTAATGTCCACCCATCCCCAAGCATCACAATGTATCAAACACCAGGAGACAAAAGCGGGAACTCGGGTCCCTGCTCCCCTCCAGTAGCTGGGTTTGAGTTAATCCGTCTTGGACAGCAAGCCCACAGCACAAATGTGAACAGAAAGTTGCACAATGCTAACCGGAGGCAGGGCTGGCTCAGAGACCTCTCAGAATAGGGAGCCCAGACCCGAGGGAAGAACGAGATCACAGCAGACAGCACCCCTGGCAAAGGGAGAGGACAGACGGACTGGCTCGGGCACTGGGACAGCCCGCTCTGGACAGAGCAGACACAGCCAGGCAAGGCCTTTTGGCCAAGAGATACTGTCCTGCTAGAGAGTAGTCAGGAGAGCTGGAGCTGTTCAAACAGAGGCAGCATGGCTGGTTTTGGTTTCCCAGAATTCTCTTTGATGAGGCAATCTAAAGATTAGTACAACCAGTTTGAACTTGTCATGTGTGACTGGTGTGGGAGCTGGCCTCCACCCTGTTGCTGTCATTTTTTTTAAAAGCATGGGTTTTGGTGCTTTTAAAAATGTATTTGTTTTTTATGTGTATGGATGCTTTACCTGCACATATGTCTGTATATCACATGTGCACAATCCCCAAGGAGGTCAGAAGAGGGAGTTGGATCCCCTTGGAACTGGAGTTATAGACGGTTATTAGCCACCAGGTGGGTGCTGAGCATCAAACCTGGGCGCTCTGGAAGGGCAAACCCTGCTCTTAACCTCCAAGCCAGCTCGCCAGCCCCTGAACGATTTTTACACAATGAGCTTACGCTGCTTTTGCTATCATGAAAATTGATATAACAGTGTTGGGATGTAGCTCAGTTGGTAAACAGAGGCAGAGCTTTTCTGTCCTGAGTGCCTGGTCCCAAATAAACACACAAAAAACATTAACTACAAAATGTTCAGCCAATAGCTCAGGCTTATTGCTAACTAGCTCTTACATGTATATTAACCCGTTTCCATTAATTTATGATTGCCATGTGGCTTTACCTGTGCTCTAGAACCTTCTTTCTTGGGTGGCTCTCTCAAGTCTCCCGGTGACCCCTCTGACTCTGCCCTTCCTTCTCCCATCATTCTCAGTCTGGCTTTCCTGTCTAACTGTATCCTGTTCAGCTATTGGCCAATCACAAAAACACATATTCACAATGTAAAGGAATGTTCCACAGCAGCCCTGGGGTTGACCCCCACCACTTCATAAACCAAACGTGGTGGTACAGCCTGTGATCTCAGAACTCAGCAGTCAGAAGTTTTAAGTCACCTCTGAGTACATAAGACATCCTAGGTCAACCTGAGATATATGAAATCCTGTCTCAAAAAAAAAAAAAAATCAAAATATGGGTTAGGGATTATTAATCTAAAGAATGCTTAGGACACAGACAGGATGGGTGCAGTAAGGCCTCAGAGCCCATGACACCGAACTGTACAGACAGGTCCCGTCGGGTAAAACCCAGCTTTGGGGCTGGTGAGCTGCATTTAGGATATACTGCCTCTGCCCCTGGGAGGGTACATCTCTGTGTTTTCTCCATGCCTGGAGAACCTGGCCTTCCAAAATATCTGAGGAAAGAGGGAAGCTGAAAGAAAAAAGCCAACCCAATGGTTATCGGGAGCCACCTCTGTTGGGTGCCATCTGTAGCGTGTATGTTTCCGCCAGCCCGCCAGCCCACCAGTCTGGGCCCACAGCCGCGCCAGCCCCAAATAACACTCTGAGACTCTGTATTTGATACAATCCTGTTGGCCAGTTACCATTATTGTTTATGGGCTAGCTCTGTCTTAATTATTAACCCATTTCTACTTATCTAAGTATTTTCACGTGGTCGTCTTATGGGGAGCCGCAGCACACATCCTGCTTCTTCCCGGGCTACATCTCGACTCCTCCCTACCACTTCCTCTTTCCTCCTCCTGGTCTCCTAGCCCTGCCTATCTTGTTTCCTATGGCCACAGGGCTTTATTAACCAGTATGAGAAACATATATACAGAATAACATCTCCCATCACACCTCCCAGCCAGCCCTACCTCCCCCTCTGAGCAGCCCTGAGCATGGCTGCTTCTCCCCCAGGGAGTCCTGCTCTCTGTGTCTGCCAAGGTCTGAGACTATGGGGAGAGCTCTGTTGACAGTGCCCAGCAACCAGGGCTGGGTATTCGCAGGAGGCTGGAGTGAAGTCCCCAAGAGGAAGATCCAGCTAAAGAAGTCCCCAGGCCCATGGCTCAGAGGGAATGCTGATGGGAGCCTAGGCCTGACTCTTTCCTTAGACCCAGCCCTTTGGCAGGATGCTCCATATCCCTGCACACACCAGGGAGACAGACTGCCTTCACCTCCAGCAGTATAGGGCTTTGTAGGGCACTGACCTCCCGATTCACTGTTGAGCAACCCTGGTGAGATGGAGTAAAGCAGGATTCACATGTATCATCTTCCTGGACCCCATAGCCAGCAGTGGATTGTCCTCTGGGAAGGATGTCAGCACTCCTTAGAGGACCAGGATGAGGTGGAGGAGTCCAGCAATACCCACACACTAGGTAGGGCAGGGCGTAGGCCACTGGGCTGGCATGCTTTCCTCAGGCCCCCAAGCAGACATTATCAAAAGAGCCAGATCTCAGATATCGGAGGTCATGGAAAGAAGTGCAGGGGAGGCTCCGGCATCTCACAGACCAAGTTTCACACATGGAAAAGTGGGGTGATAGAGCCTCTGCGTCTCACAAAGGCTCCTGGGACCGGATGGGCTGACTGGCAAGCTGCTGCATAGCTCCCCTCCCTGCCCTGTGACCCATTGCCTCTTCCCCACTCCGCCCACTCTTTTCCTATGTCTAGAGGTCCAGACTCGGCCCTGGTGGCCAGGGAACAGTCTCCCAGTAGGTCACTTCCCTCTCTGGATTTCAGGTTCCTTGTTTTTTGAAACTGGGGACTCTGTGCAAAGGTCAAAGGCGGCAAGCAGTTCAGGTCTCGTGGGAGATGGTACATAGCACAGACCTGGGTGAGGACGAATGGAAATTGGGGGAAGGGTTGGGCATATTGGGGAGGCCAGGGAAGGCCGTCAGCTGGAGGGCTAAGTGTTCCAAGGTGGTTCTCAACTTCCCTGATACCTCCACCCTTACATAATTCTTCATGCTGTGGTGGCCCCCAACTATTAGAATACTCCAGTTTCTACTTTATAACTGTAATTTGCTACCGTTACATAATATAAATATTTCTAGAGATAAGAGGTTTGCCAAATGGGTCCTGAGCCACAGGTTGAGAACCACTGGGAGATCTCTATCAGGGGCGACTCCTGAACTGTCCTCCTTATTGTCATGCTACAGAAATCTCTCTAGGTCCCTGTTGGAAAACAACAGCCCAAGTATGCAAAGTTACTTGCCCAGAACACATGCATCCCACGACGGGAGCCCTTAGTTAAAATGGAGAGCTGCAGGCAGAAACAGCGCAGTGCAGAGGTGTTGAGACAAGTCTGTCTACGGAACAGCAGGCTTCAAAGAAGCAAGTCACGGTGTTGAAGGTTTTCTGTGATCTCATTTGTTACTGTACATGCCTCACATATGTATTCTACAAAAAAAAAAACTGTAGTATCTGCACACATAACACACATTTTGAAGCATAGAAGTAAAAATTCTGAATTGCCTATGCTAGTGTAATAATCCCGAACCTGTGCTCATGCAAGCAAGTCTAGTTAAACTCGATGGGTCACCGAAACAAATAGACACGAAGCTTGAAGGTAGGTGAGGGGGACTGGGAAGTCAGTTCAGTTAGTAAGGTACCTAATGTGCAAGGTTCAGCTTTCAGAACGCTGGCACCAAGGTGACAGCCAGGCATGACACTACGTGTCCATCACAACAGTGCTTGGGGATAGAGACAGGCAGACCCTACAGGGTTGTGGGCAGACCATCTAGCCTAAACAGGGAAGTCCAGGTTCAATAAGAGACTGGAAAGGTGAGAGGGAGAGCAACTGAGGAAGACATCATGGTGTAATGGCTGACCTTCGCATGTACACACAAATACATGTATGTACACACATGAAGAAGAGGGAGGGAGAACAGGAAAGAGATAATTGCTGAAAGGAGATAGCAACAGAGGGAAATAGTGTGATTATCATCAAGATGTATTATATTAATGTATGAAAGTATTATAATAAAACCCATTCTTATGTCTCATCATTATCACGTGATGAAACTAAATGTGTTCACCACAGTGTCTGACAACCAAATCTTTATTTGTTTGTTTTGTTTTGTTTTGTTTTGTGACAGGGTTTCTCTGTGTATCCCTGGCTGTCCTGGAATTTGATCTGTAGACCAGGCTGGCCCTGAGCTCAGAGATCTTCTTGGCTCTGCCTCCCAAGTGCTGGGATTAAATTAAGAATGTGCCACCATCACCTAGCAAATCTTTATTTTTAATTAAAGAAAAAAAAAGTCCTGGAAAGATGCATAGCCCTTGTCAAGAGTAATCTTCTTTAAGGTGGAAATGTGAAAGTTGATATTTTACATTTCTGCACACCTTGGTGCATATTTTACTTGCTTTGAAGAAGTCAAATGGTCAACTTTGTCCTCACAGCAACAGGAAGAAAGTGAAACTGACGACAACGATCCGTGTGTAGGAAGGTGGCCCAAATGCATTCACCTGTGTAGGCAGAGGTGGGACAAGGATGACCATTCCCTTTCCCTAATGTTCAGTGACTGCATTCATCCCCATATCTACCTAAGCACCTACAGCGCTGGGAGAAGATGGCCCAGGTGGCTGAGCTCTCAGATATGGATAGATGACGTCTTTGGAAGCATGGTCTTGGTGCATTCTGGGATACTCATTAAGAAGTCCTTTTGAGTAAGTAAAATCCTACTCGTGCTAATGCCCAGACTGCCGTTCCCCACCCTCCATGCTAATGCCCAGACTGCCGTCCCCACACCCTATCAGTTTGTCATCTTGTTTCACCTCAGCACTGTGCCGCAAGTGGCTCTGACCTTCAATTCAGCTTTGTAAATAAGGAAGCTGAGGCTTCGAGGGGGATGTGCAACTTGCTGAAGGTCACAGGTCCGCGGAGCACGCCCCTCCCCCGATTCTGGAACCCACCCGAGAGCCTCCGTTGAGTGGTCCCCTGAGAGTCACACAGCAAGCACAGGCTAGCACGGTTTTTAGTCCATAACTTCTGGCTGAGTCGCCACTATTCTCACCACAAACGCCTCTTAGGAAGAGGCTAAGGAGTTGAAGGCACGGTCAGTGGTAAAGGGCTGGCCTCACGCAAAGGTCCCTAGGTTCCATCCTTGGTACGGAGAAGTGTGGGAGAAGAAAGGAGAAGAGAAGAGGGGGAGAGGAATCAAGGGAGGATGGGTGATGTCTGTGAATGCTGTGATTGGAGTCAGTTGGGCCATTTTGGGATACCTGATACTGACCTTGAGTGTGTGTGTGTGTGTGTGTGTTGCATGAATGATCATGCCATAATACACACGTGGAGGCCAGAGACAACTTGTGGGATAAGCCCTTTCCTTCAATCATGTGGATCTCAGATACTGAACTCAGGCTGGGTAGCAAAGAACCTTTACTCACTGAGTCATGTCACAGGCTCCACAACTGCCAAAATAGAAAGGTGAAAAAAAATACCCCAGTCTGCAATGTAGCTCAGCTCACCATGGTTTGTGTGGTTCTAAAGGGTCAGCACTGAGCCAAGCATGCTATTGCATGCCTGCAACCCTGGTCGTCAGTGGGCTGAAGGGGGAGGGTCAGGTCTGAAGGGGGAGGGTCAGGTCTGAAGGGGGAGGGTCAGGTCTGAAGGGGGAGGGTCAGGTCTGAAGGGGGAGGGTCAGATCTGAAGGGGGAGGGTCAGGTCTGAAGGGGGAGGGTCAGATCTGAAGGGGGAGGGTCAGGTCTGAAGGGGGAGGGTCAGGTCTGAAGGGGGGAGGGTCAGGTCTGAAGGGGGAGGGTCAGATCTGAAGGGGGAGGGTCAGATCTGAAGGGGGAGGGTCAGGTCTGAAGGGGGAGGGTCAGATCTGAAGGGGGAGGGTCAGGTCTGAAGGGGGAGGGTCAGAGCTGAAGGGGGAGGGTCAGGTCTGAAGGGGGAGGGTCAGAGCTGAAGGAGGAGGGTCAGGTCTGAAGGGGGAGGGTCAGGTCTGAAGGCCCAGGGCCAGTCTAAGCTACCTAAGGAGACCTTCTCTAAAACAACAAGCAACCCAAGGGTTGAAAGTAGTTACTTCTGGAGAAGGATCAGTCATTCACAAATGACTTTGATCTGTGCTCACATGTAACTTCGATTCACATTGGAAATTAAACAAAATCCACAGTGAAAGTCAAAAGAACCCTGGCTCCAGCCAGGGAGGAAGGAAAGTGGCTGTGGTCAATGGAGACCTAGGGGTGGGGCGTCCCTGTTCATCACACAAGGAGACGCATGCAGGGCCTGGACCAGGGACCAGCATCAGAGTGCATCCGAGTGCTGAGTTCCTGGCTGGGAATGTAGCTGGGATGGTAGAGTATCTGCCTAGTATTTACAAGGTCGTCCTGAGATCAATCACAGAATGGTATAAAACTAGGCATGGCAGCAAATGCCTTTAATCCCAGCACTGGGGATGTAGGGGCAAGGGGATCGGCATACAAGGACATCCTTGATACACAGTAAGTTTGAGGCCAGCCTGGGCTACACAAGACTGATTCAACAGAATAAAGGAGAGGACCCGCAGGGACGGACGGCTCAGTGGGCAAAGCACTTGCTGCACAGGTATGAGGGCCTGAGTTCTGAACCATAGGACCCGTAAAAAAGAAAGGTTCAACAGCATGCTCCTGGGATCTCAGAGCTGGGAGAGAGAGAGTGGGAGGGAGGGAGGGAGGGAGGGGGGGAGGGAGGGGAGGAGGGAGGGAGGGAGGGAGGGGGAGGGAGGGGGGAAGGGAGGGAGGGAGGGAGGGAGGGGGAGGGAGGGAGAGAG
>JANBXA010000007.1:149240000-149252500 GCA_030556225.1 Cricetiscus sungorus
TGCTTTTCCTCTGGGCCTGGGTGTGGCCGCACAGAACCAATGGGATTGCTTAACTATGGGGGGGGCAGGAAAAATGTACAGAGCAGGGAACCATGTTATGAAGAAAGAAAGCTGGGGACAGAAGTAGAAATCTCAGGGACACTTTTCTGTCAGCAACACAGCTGGACGTCAGCCGTCAAGGGTTCACTGGTTTGAGAGCAGACGGGCTGTTTCTGAGCTCTGCCACAGAATCTGAACCCCAGCCTCACGGAGCAGAAACCTCAGGTTTGAAGGGTCCATGCTCAGGCCACCCACCCTCCCAGCAATGGAGCTCAGATTTCAGGGTGACAGTGCTTGCTTAAGGCAGCACACATGGTCCTGTGGCATGGACTAGAGCTGGAGAACGGCCTGGTTGGACCTGGCTTTCTTCTCCTTTTGCCTCCTAAGCTTGCAGCCTGATGGTCCCAGAAATTTAATCTTAATGATCACAGCTAATAATTACTGAAGGCCTACACATCTGGCAATGAATACCCCTGACTTCACCGACAGGCTACTGGGGAAGACAGACTAGGAAACATCTAATTATAATACATGGCATGGGAGTGCCTGGGAACAACCCCCACCTCAGACCCTGGGGTCAGCAGGAAAGGGAAGAGGCCTCTGCAGACATGGAGTCTGAATGGAGGGTGGATGGACAGATGGGAGTATGTCTGGGGAGACGAGGGAGGGGGTGGCTTTAGATAGAAGAAAGAGGTTCTAACACAGGGCGGGGGAAGCGAACAGAGAGACCCATCCCTAACCAAAAGCTATTAGCTACTGACACCTGCCAGGAAAGGGAAAATCTGTTTTCTCCAGTGGCGTGTCACTGGGGACGTGAGCCCCACACCAGGGCAGGTCCCATGCCTGGGGGTCACAAATAAAGACTCCATACTTTTGCACACTTTTTGTCTTGATTTTTGTCTTCTTGGCCTATTTGTTTTTAATGTGTTTTCTTTGTTTTTGTTTGAAAGAGAGACACAGACACAGATACACACACGAGAGACAGAGAGAGAGAGAGAGAGAGAGAGAGAGAGAGAGAGAGAGAGAGAGAGAGAGGATGAAGCTGGGTGGGTAGGGAGATGGGGAACACCTAAAAAGATTTGGGAGGAGGGAAAGAATATAATCAAAATATATCTTTGAAAAAATTAAAAGAAAAGCAAACAAGAATTAGTTCTATCTGTGGAAAGGGTGAAAGGCTTAGGCAACCTGCCATGGGGAGGGGGTTCACGTGAAAGACCCTCATGATGGAAGAGCGGAGGGCTAGAGCAGGGTTTGTAACCCATGTTAAGGAGGCCAGTTTTGGTTTTAATGTGTGGCAGCATCCGGGGATAGATTTACAAGATGGGTGAGCAGAGACTGGCTTGAGCGGGTCTGTCAGCTCATCTGCCATTGGGTGAGTAATGGGGAGGGGCGTAGAGGCAGAATCTAGCCAGGACTCTGGGGAAGTAGACGGGAGACAGGGACACTGAACCTGTGTGACAGTGGAAGGACACAGAGGGGGTGACGTGCACAGGACTTGGTGATTGACAGAGTGAGAAGCAGAGCAGGATTGAACCACATCCTCTGGGTTAGTCATGCTTAGGATTGTCACAGCAAATACCCGAGACACAGCTGAAAGGGAGGGAGTTGTTCTACCCAGAGTTTCAGAGATCTAAGTCTGTGATGAGGCAGACTCTCACGCTTGGCAGGCAGGAGACAGAATGTCAGAATGGGCTGGGGGTGGGGCATGTCTTTCCACAGCTCGCCCCCAGGGCCTCCTTCTTCAGTTACCACCCCAAAGTCCACAGAACGTCTGAATCCAGCACTGGATCCATTGACAAAGGCCAAGCCCAGAGCTTTACATATCCAAGCCACAGCATACATCCCCAAAGTTACAAATTAGAGTGCTAATCTGCAGTACCCCAACACCACTGTATTTGGGAACAGTTGCCTGAACATGATGGTTCAAATGAGGCTGTTAGTGGGCTCTAACCCAATCGGACTGGCGTTCTCACAGGTGGGAGTTCCGATCAGAGACACCGGGCACACGCGTGTGCAGACAGAACACCATGAGTGTGCAATAACAAAGCAGCTGTCAAAGGCCGAGAGAAAAGGCCTTAGGAGAACCCCACTTGCTAATACCCAGTCCTGGTACTTCCAGTCAGTCTCCCAAAGATGATGACACACGCTTCTGTTGTTTAATCCAGCCAGCCTGTGGTCTCATCATGGCTACATTACCAGGCCTATACCCTGAATGGTGCTGGAGTGTCTGTTTGCACAGCCAGGTGGGTGGGGGCCAGGTATTACATCATGAAAATATGTTGGAGGAGGAAAAAGATGGGCAGAACTTGAAACCTGTTGAGTTTGAGAGGTTTGCCAGTTGTATGGGCTATGGCTGTGTCCCACCTGACCTGAGCAGGCAGGGAGGAATGGTAATGAGATGTTGGGGTGCCGGGTGCTGTGGCCCTTCCTGCAGTGCTGTGTGGCCTTGGCTCTGCCCTGTACCGTCTCAGGTCCCTCTGGGACACAGGGCTGGCCGTGAGTCCCAGGGGCAGTTTACCTCAGAGGTTGAGTCCTTTCAGGGTGCTCTTGGGACTGTGCCTCAGTTCCTCGGGGAAGGCATTGTTGTTCCTGGCCTCCCACTCAGGGTGTTAACCAGGAAGGGGCCTGGGCCGCAGGGAGTTCATGAAGTACAAACAACTTAGAGTTGGCAGTAGTGCCCTGCTCCTCCTGAAGGGCCTCCCTCCAAAGGAAGGC
The DNA here is from genome assembly GCA_030556225.1 of Cricetiscus sungorus. Classification (NCBI taxonomy): domain Eukaryota; kingdom Metazoa; phylum Chordata; class Mammalia; order Rodentia; family Cricetidae; genus Cricetiscus; species Cricetiscus sungorus. Next base: position 149,242,755 of record JANBXA010000007.1, read on the forward strand.
TCCCACAGGGTCCTGTGCAACCTCCCCTCAGACCCTAGAGGCCCTGAGAGCCCAGGGCCAGGGTCCAGGGAAGGCTGGCCCGCCACAACAACACCAGTTCCTGGTCCTGGCTGGGCCCTCTCCTTCCCCCACCCCATCGCATCTTTCTGTCCTATGTGCCCAAGACGGAAATAGCAGATTTAGGAGGAAAACAAGGTGGGCAGTGGTGGTGCACACCTTTAATCCCAGCATTAGAGGAAGAGATAAGGCCGATCTCTGTATGTTCAAGGCCAGCCCGGTTCCAGGACAGCTAGAGCTGTTACACAAAGAAACCTTGTCTAAAAATAATCCAAATGTTTTCTAAGGTAAGCATGTTCCACATAATATTTAGGACACACTTATAATTATTATTCAGTATTTGTCTGAAATCCAGATGTATCTGGGAATTCTGTATTTTGTCTGGCAGCCTTACTTGGAAGAGACCCCAGCAACCAGCCAGCTACCCCAAAAGAAGGCAGAGATGTTTCTTTCCCCCACCCTGCTCTGCTTGCTGCAACCGAGGCTGGTGATAACCTGCCATTGCTCAATTCCCTGGCAAGCTGTAGCCTCATCAGACATTGGTGCTGGCATTGGAGCCACAGCACCTTTGGAAACGCGTTGCACCTAATTAATGTAATAAGTAGGTTGTAAGCTCTGACCGGAAGCTGCAGAGGATTCACCCTGACAGATGGACAGGGGCCACGCCTGCTGCAGGCACCTGCCAACAAGCCGCTGGCTGCAGCCTGTGGGACAGCTAATAGGGTGTTTGGCTCCGCATCAGATTCATGACAAACAGAAGCCACACCGACATCATATTAACACTGTAATAGCTGCCGTTTATGGAGCCCTTACTGTCCCAAGCACCAAGCAAGCGTTGTCTCGTTTAACCTCTGAAACAATTCCAGCTGGCAGAAGCTACTATTATGCCCACTTAACATATGACAAAACTGAGGCCTAGAAGGTTGAATAAACTGGCTAAGGTCACACAGCTAGAGAAGGACAGAGATGAGGATGCAGACTCAGTTGTCCAAACCCTGGAATCTGTGCTTTCTGCTTGATTCCTCCTTCCCACACAAAATCGTTTCATTTTAGTGAGTGACATACATTTGAGAGATAGAAGGACACACTGAGCATTCCATGAACTTTATCAAGTGTTTTCTGACACATAGACCCCTCCCCAAGCTTTGATCCTAGAGATATCATGGCCTGGGGAGAGAAACTGATATCAATAGATTATCGTTAAAGAACTACAACAAAGGACCGATGATGTAAAGCAGTGACAGGTCTCTTAGCTGCGTGTCCAAGGCTCTGTTGTACGTCCCCAACAAATCCCTCCTCCTCTGTCCCAAAGCATAGTGACAGCTATGGCAGGAGACAATAGGCCACACACCTGGTTCCTGAGCCTTCCTGTAATAGGTATTAGATTTTCGGTCAATTACTTTGTTTCTCCATGCCTCTGTTAAAGTGAGACTATTACCCATTGCATAATGTTGTAAGGATGAAGTGAATTTATGCTTCGGAAGCAGAGCAGCAAGATGGCTCAGAAGGAAAAGGCACTGTACCCTGACAGCCTGAGCTGGATCGATGGAGCCCATGCAAAGATGGAAAGAGGAAAGCTGCACCTGTAAGGCTATCCTATGACTTCCGTAATCATGTGGAGGCAGATGCAAATCTCCCAACACACACACACACACACACACACACACACACACACGCACGCACGCACGCACGCACATATACACATATACACATATACACACATACACACATATATATACACACATATTCACACACACACATACAAATACACTCACACATATACAAACACACACATACATATACATATACACATACACACATACACACACACACATATATATATATACATACATATTCACACACACATATACCCCCTACACACATATACAAACACACACACATATACACATACACACATACATACACACACACATACACACACACATATATACACATACACACATACATACACACACACATACATACACACACATACATACACATACACTTATATATACACACATATACACACACACATACACACACACATACACATATACACATACACATATACATACACACACATATACACACACTTATATATACCCACATATACACACACACATACACACACCTATACCCCACACACACACATACACATACACATATACACACACACATATACAAATACACACACACATACACACACACATACACACACATGCACATATATACACACACACAACACACCACAACACACACAACACACACACACATACACACACACATATATACAAATACACACACATACACATATATATACACACACACATAACACAACACACACATATATACACAGATACACACATAGACACATACAAATACACACATATACAAACATACACACACAAATAGACACATATACACTTATACACACAGACATACACACACATATACACATAAACACACACAAATACACACATATACAAACATACACACATACACATACACACACATACACATACACATACACACACATACACATACACACATATGCACATACACACACATAAATATACACAAGTACATATACACACATAAACACAAATACACACATATACAAACACACACATACACACATAACACATACACACACTAAATTTTAAAGCGTTTGAAAAGCATACATAGTAAACATTTTATTTAACGAATACTTAGCAACTACCAGTAGTGTGACAATCACTGATCCAGGCTACCGGGATTATATTGGTTTTAAAAATTGACAAAAATACCTGCCTTTGTATGATTTATGCTGTAGCTTATAGCCTAGTGGTAGCAATTATTTTAAGAAAGCTATTATTACATGAGTAATGTCAGCTGTTAGTGCTTTAGAATTACAGTTGGCTAGCCTGATAGACAGAGTAAGGCCCTGGATCAATAAATAGATAGACAGACAGACAGACAGACAGGCGGAGCACAAATCCAGGAGTATTTAACTCAGAATTGACCCACAGGTATGTCCCTGTAGTTTCAGAGATGAGTGACTTCTTTAAACTCACACTGGGTTTAGGGATGGCTTTTGATGGTCATGACTGCCTTGGGAAGACAGCATGGCTGTAGTCTGGGTCATCTACAGACCCTTGAGAAGGTGTCATTTTTTGAGAGTCCCCTGAAAATCTGGTCCAGGAAAAGCCTGGCCTTAAGTAACCAGCTGGAGTTCCTAAGAGCAAAGTAGAGCACAGACCAGCTCCTGGGGTGGAGAAGAAGGGAAGCCGGCCGGCGTGGACCCACAACATCTCAGGGTCCCGTTAGGAACTCCCACTGGGCCTTCTGAGCTCTCTGGTCCTGCTCCAAGCCATGGGACATGGCAGTTCAAGAGAGAATGACTTTTGCTGTTTTAGCTTGGTGTTTTGAGTTAGCCTCTCATGTAGCCCAGGCTGACCTCAAACGGATAGCTGAGGGTGACCCTGAACTCTTGATCCCCCTGCCTTTACCTTTCGAGTATTGGAATTGCAGGCATGCACCACTACGCCCGATCTATCCTGTGCTGAAAATCAAACGCAGACCACCATGCATCCTAGGAGAGCATTCTACCAACTGCCACTTCTGTGGCCCTGACTTTTGATTTGCCATTTTCAATGCTGCCGACCCACCGCAGGGAATGGGGAGAGACCTGGAAGTCCCATGAGAAAGACTGCGCTGCTTCCATGTCGAAGGGAATAGAGAGAAAGGGGCGAGTATCATCCCAGGCAGCCTGGAAGGCGCTAGAGCAATTGATGTGCTCTGATGTTTTCACTGTCCCATGGGAATCAGCACTGGCTGAGGGAGCGGACCCCTGTGTCTAGCAGGGCGACCCTCCCACAACGTGTTCAAGTTTAGGGTCTCCTGCTACTGATGTCAGAGTATGTAGTTTTAATCACAGGGATCCAAGAAGTCTCCTGGGGATTGCTTATACCTTTCAGTGTCTTTGGGGGCAGGCTATGGGATGGATTCTGGTCCAGCCCTGTAAGAGTTTTCTGCTTTGAATCTCTAGTGTGTGAGTGTATCTGTCTCTATCTTGGCACACTTGTCTGTATGTGTGTGTGTTGTATGTGAGCCACATATCTGCACATACATGGATGTGGCTTGTGTGTCTGTTGGGGTAGGTTTGGGGGGACATTTGTTGGAGCAAGTCAGAAAGTGGATTATCTGGGGTGATCTCTCAGGAGGCCTCCTGGGGAGGGTGGCCTCCTGGAGAGTGTGGCCTTTAGAGAGGGTGGCCTCCTGGAGAGGCTTTCTTTGCTCTGAACCCCTCCCTGCTTCAGAGTCTGATGGGCAGGCTGTGCTAGCTGACCCTGGGTACTCTGAGAGAGCTGGTTTCTTGGTGTCTTGGCCCAGAGTCTAGAGAGGATCTGGGACTCAGAGAGCCTCAGCAGGAGGCAAGTCATGACTGGCTAATTGGTCCCTCGGCACCACTCTGGGGCACCATCACCTTGGCACTGTGGTGAGTGTCCCCTGCCACGCCCTCCCAGCTTATGCTGCAACAGGTACAGGAGTGTTCTGTCAACTGTAGAGGACACCCTGTCCACCGGCAGCCAGGTTGATGCAGAAGTATGCAGTGCTCAGCCTGCCCACCAGCCGTAGTGGTCCTTCCTGTTGGAGACAGCCTGAGACTCCCCAGTCTGGTGGCGAGGGATGGTTGTTTTCTAAGAACTTGCCTGGGATGACCGCAAACTGAAAGGGGACCAAGGTCGTGGCCCCCAAGTGTAGTTCTCTAAGTAAGGTCTGCAAACGCAAGCAAGACAGTCCACGCCACCCCTCCCCTCTGCTCAGGGGTCTTCCGACTCCATCTCCCTGTTTCGTTTAAACTCTGGTGCAATGCTGCTGCCAGGCCTTTCTGTGGCGATGGACACACACTGTCTGTGTGGTAACCATCCGCCTCCCACAGCAACTGCATACATGAAGTGTGGCTCAGGTTTCCCCAGGTCCCACTGAAGAGACAGACTATCAGTGACATCATCATAGAGAGGCACTTACTTGACACTCGGCTGGTGACAAAGTCTGTCTGTGTCCATTGGTTGCTGGGACTTCCTAGCAGCTCTTCCAGGACAGGGCAGGACAGGACCCACTGCACAGCACACAGGCAGGTCGCCCAAGGCCCCACACACAGCAGGGAGGGAGGAGCTGAGACTCAGGTGGCCTTGGAACACTGCCACCAGAGCCAGAGGTACCGCCAGGAAGACCGACTTGACAAAGAGGAAAGCATTCTGCACTGTGCCCCTTTTACGGACGATTCACCGAGTATCACCAAGGCCATGTTTTCCTTAGACAGCAACTGCTTCACTAAACCCCAGAACCCGTGACTTCCAGCAAGTGTGTGTTCATGGCTCTGCCATGTGCACAGTGAGCTCACGCCTGCTTTGTGCGCTGCCACCTGGGGGCCTCCCTGCTTCCTTTTTCTGGGACCCTCAAGTGGCTGCCCGTGGCTACTCCAAGGCGGCCCCAGAAAGCGGGTTCCTCCTACTGTGGTGTGCACATTTAGCCATGGTAGGACAGAAAAGCATAAAGGTACATTATCAATGCACCAAGAGGTTCTGGAAGAGGCTTTCAGGGGTAGGAAGAACCTCGTGCATTCATAGCGCTGGTGAAGGCACCCAGTGTTTTCTGCAGGGCGCCGTATAGGAAACCAATAGCAGCAGGAACTGGAAGAAGGGTGGAAAGCCGCGAGAGGCGCCTTCTTCCCATCCTGCTCTTCCTATAACTTGAATTGTCTTCTGGGTGCATTTGAAAAGCAAAACTGGGGGGGGGCTTATCTGACAGACAGGAGGGTCATTTTAATCACCTTCTTGAGACTACAGGCACAGACCAGACCACACATCTGGCTGACCAGGCTGGGGTTGCAGGCATCCGATACAAACAGGTGCTGGAGATGCAAACGCAGGTTCTCACGCTTGGGCGGTAAGAGACTTATCACCCAAGCCCTAAAAGAATTGCATTTAAAAAAACAACAAAAACCCTTTGAAGGGCCACGGAGATAATCCAGTCAGTGAGGTGCTGGCGGTACAGTGTGGGGACCTGAGCTCAATCCCCAGAACCCATGCAAAAGAAGTGTGGTGGTCTGTAATCCCAGCGCTGGGGAGGTGAAGGCAGGGGGAACTCTGGAATGCTCTGGCCAGCCAGGCCTAGCAAGACACTGACTCAAAACACAGGGTAGACGGTGGCCTAAGGAATGATATCTGAGGCCGACTTCTGAGTACACACACATGCACAAGTATCCACAAACACATGCACCTACATGAACATTCACACACACACATGCACACGCACACACACGCACACACGCACACACACACGCACACGCACACCACTGTGGACTAATCCCAGTAACTTTTCAGAAATACATTTATGCATATAATTAAGAAATTTTCATGGGGCGCCAACTCCAACAAGAGCCGCACGCCTGGAAGTGGGAGACAGTTCTGATGCCTATACTGAGATGCTGCTATTAATAATTTAAAAGAGAAAACCGAAAACGTATGCTAGTGAGGTTTCTGGAAGGGAGAATCTACCTTGGCTTTGAGCTCTGTGCCTTACATGGACCACGGTAAATGCTGTAAATGGCCCGTGCTAATGGATGATGCGGTTTTGCTGTCATGGATCCTGAAGCCGGTGCCCGTCAACACTTGGGTAACAGAAATCAGTAATCAGATGGCACTATTACTGCCACAGCTGGGAGCACAGGCAGGAACAGGACTGCTTTGTAAGGCTGAGGGCTCCTGTCCCCCACACCAGGGCAGGGGTGACTGAGGACCAATCTGCCACTGCTGAGCATCTGGAAGGGGTGAGCATGGGCAGGGGCCTCCTCTCCCGATTGCAGAGGGCATGGGAACACAGCTCCACCGGACTTCCTGACCTCTAGGTGCAGAAGCAAGCCAAGCCAGGGATGAAACGGCCCCCACCATCTCCTTAGGAGCCAGAATCCACCCCCAGAGAACGTCTTCCCTCAGACCTAGGATGTGAGACACTGCCCAGAACATTGCAAGTGCCCCTTTGACATAGAGGTGATGTCTCCACTGGGCAGTGACGTTTTCCTATAAAGCAGATGATTTCTAGCTCCTCCTAGCCCCTTCTCGCTCTCTTCTCTCTCTCTCTCTCTCTCTCTCTCTCTCTCTCTCTCTCTCTCTCTGAAAATTGTTTATCATACAAAGAGATGAGATTCACTGTGACATTTGCTCATTCATTCTCATATATATATATATATATATATAATTATCCTCTGTTCTTACGTGTTCCCACTTTCCTTTCCCCTCTTATTAGTCCCCCTCCTCCTCAATAGGCCCCCTTCTCTTTTCATGACCTGTAAATTTACTTAACCTCCCTTGCCCATCTCTTTAGGCCTCTGCCTCTCTTTTTTACTTTCATGTTACACACACGCACACACACACACACACACACACACACACCTAGGTTTTTCATATGAGGGAAAGCACACATTCTCTGTCTTTCCAAATGGTTTATTTGCTGAACATAATTACCTCTACTTCTGCCCGTTTTCCTGCACATGCCATCATTTCTTCCTTTACCGAATAAAAACCCATTGCATTTGTGTTCAGTGTTTTCTTTATCCACTCATCTGCTAATGCTCTTTTCAGCTAGCTCCGCATCTCAGCTGGCGATGAAAGTGGATGGGCGGGTATGCTGACCCAGAGCCTTCCGGTTATCCCGGAGTGGTATAGCTGGGTCTATTTTTATCTTATTAAAGGACATCCATACATATTCCCACAGTGGCTGCACCAGTTGGCACTCCTGTTATCGATGTGCAATGGTTTTCCTTACCCGAATGTGGTGGTTCATGCTGGTAATGCTAGCACATAGGATTGCTATGAGTTTCAGGCCAGTTTGGACTGCAGAATTAGATCTTGTCTCAAACAAACGAGCAAACAAAACAAACAAACAAACAAAAAAACTGTGTGTCACTTAGGAGGCAGAGGCAGGTGGATCTATGTGAGTTTGAGGCCAGCCTGGTCTACAGAGTGAGTTCCAGGTCAGCCAATGGCAGTGGGGGTGGAAGGTGGGGTGAGGTGGGGGGTAGGAGAAGAGTGGCAGCGGTGTGTGTGAGGGTTGGGGGGGATCTGCTTCTCTTTCTCCACATCCTCACCAGCATTTGCTATTGTCTAATTTCTCGATGACATCCATCCTGCCTAGGATGAGATAGACTCTCAACGTAGTTTTGATTTGCATTTCCCTGATGGCTAAAGATGCTGAACACTTTCTCTAATCTTTGAGTCATCTGTACTATTTTGTTTGAGATCCCTTTTCCTTCCTTCATGGTCCTGAGACTTCCTGACACCTTTGGGATGGAGGTTTACATGCTCACCAGTGTTTATTTAATTCAGCCACTCCTAACACTAATGTTACAGTCATGGTAGCACAGCCTTGTAATACCCCACCCTTAGAAGGCAGAGTCAGGAGGATCAGAAGGTCAAGGTCATCCTCAGCTACTGAGTGAGTTTAAGGCCAGCCCGGGCTACAAGAGACCCTGTCTACACTAACAAACATAAAGATAGCACCTTCTTTGTTTGTCCAGGCATCTCCTCACTCCTGCTGGTCTGCATCCTGCTCCTAGTGAAAGTTTAGAGGGGGGTTGTTCTCTGGACCCTTCCAAGCTCATGAGCTCCTGATCTGCATAGAGAATGCCACCCACAGCGCCTTCCTCCCATTAATCCCCAGCCTCTGTCAGGATTAAACTCCTCTATCTGCTCTGCGCCCCACACACACACACACACACACACACACACACACACACACACACACACACTTTGCCCTGTCCTGAGGTTGGGTCTATACTCTGTGTTGTCAAACACTGCATGTGGTCCTCAGAAACCCTATCTTCCCTGAGGCCAAGTAAATGTAGTGGTAATTCCTGTGTCTGCCCCTAATAGCCACTGGCAGAGGAGCTGGAGGGCCTGATGAGTAGAGGTCACCCCAAGCAGGACAAGAGTCAGTCAGCTGGGGTAGGGTTTGAGTCTCCTGGGACAGGACCAGCAATGCCCTCTCCACCTCCTGGTCTCCCATAGCTGCTCCTCCTGAAGCTGCTTCATCCTAACCTAGGGCCCTTGTGCCTGGGGATGCTTTTGTTCCTAGGTGAGGACCAGACGCTTGCTCGTCCCCAGCCAGGGAGGGAGCCATCGTTCTCTCTGAGGTCCTTCTTGGTCCCATCCTAGTCCTATCCTTCCTCTCCTGACACTTGCTTTTCTGGTTTATCTGTTCCTTCAGGAGTTTGACTTAGGATGGCCAGTGCAGTGATGAAACGCACCTTGCACACGCCCGCTGCCCAGAGGCTCCAGTCCATCCTTGGGTTCAGCACTACGTCTCTTCTGCCAGCCCTACAAGGGCATAGAACTCTCTCCTGCTCAGATAGTCCCAGAGGTATTCCTCTCCTTCTGTATACAGGAGAGAAGGATGTGCTCTTGTTCCCAGTTATGGCTCTCTCTGATTCCAGGGGGCCCCAGAAGACACTGAGAACCCTTTACTTCCAGGAAGAGCTCTCAACACAGTGAGAGAGAGCCTGGTAGAAAGACGAATATCGACCTGTCTTTTAGAGTTTCCGTTGCTGCTATAAAACACCATGACCAAAAGCAACTTGTGGAGGAAAATATTTGACTTACAACTCTCAGGTCACACTCTGTGGTAGGTTGACTATAACTGGAGGC